>JAOTOL010001525.1:1282500-1502804 GCA_034440575.1 Imbricaverruca yamaguchii
GATGCTTTCAGCATTGGCGACTTGATCAACTTGTCAGATTTTGTGTGAGAGCCACCTCTCATCTGCTCCCTAAGTACCTCGGACATGAAAAACTTCATCAACACCCCTATGGAGCCCAGCTGGCCTCGCCACACACGACTTATTGAGGGTTGTTGAAATGGTGACTGATGCTTCAGCTAAGTACTTCTCACATGACAAGAGGGATGGAGGGATCAGAGCTCAGGAAACCAGCAAGAGGCCGATGTCCAATAATGAGTCAAAGCACCTGCTAATAAAGATACAAACATGATTTGGGCTTGTCAATATGCATGATTTCCCTTATATATTTTAATATAAGATTACAAAGATAAGATGAGATTAAAAAGGAAGTACTTGAACTAAATTAGATTATAGGACTAAAAGGGGTCCAAAGTGGTAAGACTTCCGAATTAGATATACACGATTGATGTAGGTTATAGTTATCCTATCCAAAATAAAAACAACTCATAACTCATATTTGCATTTCTTCTGAAAAACTACATCACATAGACACCGATCATGCTAAAATTTCCTTTAGAGTCACCTCGACATAGGAGTATGAAACGCCCTTCTGCCCCACTCACTGCCGACCTGGGCGTATTGTCCGTCTGAGAGGGTCGCCTAAACTGCCCCACTCACCGCCGACTTCCTGGGCTTATCGTCGTCCGTTTGAGAGGGTCCCAGAGACCGCCGTCACCCTGCCCCATTCACCGCCGACCTTCTGGTCGCATTGTCCGTGTTCGTGTTCGTTAGTGCGACGGCATCGCAGAAACAGGACAAAAAGTGCCGAGTCCAGACCCAACGTCAATCACGCACCAAACGGCCGCCGTAAAGCAGCGCTGTTCCACAGCAAAACAGCTCTGATCCTCGACAGACCGGGGCACCGGCGATGTCCTGCAAATGGCCGCCTAGCGCGTGGCACCAGGAACGCCGGGTACATCGATACGACTGGCGATTATGTGTTCACGTTATCGAACAACCTCGAACAGTAGTCTGGCAACGGTCTGCAAATGGCTGTCTAGGGCGTGGCAACTGGAACTCCGGGCATATCAATACTAGGCATTCGATGTGTTCGCAGGACGAACAACCCCCGAACAGCGGTTTGGTAACGGAAGAGAGAACTCCACACAAGTAGGGCAATGCAACAACGATCGACGACGGCTGGGTCGCTGTTTGAGTTGACAAGCCTGCCACCTGTGTTATTGCCACCAGTGTGAGGGGGGCGGTCATGAAGCGCAACATGGACCGGGAACGGCTGTGGCGCAGACGTACACCAGATGGAAACCATTCCTTATCAGCCTAGTAAAGAGCGGTACTAAGTCTGTGACGTCATGACAATGGGTACGTAACACACTCCAACAGGCTAGTAACAGACCATAACCGGCCCTGACCTCCCGGCAACACGACGGCTATGTAACGCACCGCGGCAGACTAGCCCGCCACTTCCTATCCCTCCAGTCAGATACTCACCCCTGTCTGGGGCAGGGGTTGGGGTCCTTATACACACCCCTCTAATTTCCAAACTAAGCATTGCACCAAAGCGAAAGTGGTGTCATCGGAAAGCTCTCGACGCGTATGGCCCCAAACAATAATTGAAATTATACCCCGAAAATTGACGTCATTAGGGGATATGTGATCACGGCTGACATGTCCTTGGTTCTGGGAGTTCGTTTTGGGGTTACAATAAAATCAACAATATTTTCAATCAGAAAAGGAAGGCGAAATCAGCCATGGCCCAAAAACTATTGCACACCAAAAACTTTTTCTTCTTGAATTAATATTTTTATAATAGCTAGAGCGGACCGCGAAACGTTGCGTTATGTCAACTTGCCGTCATAAAAATACTTCATTTAGACAGAATCTTTGATTGTAGTCCTAATGGGCAAATATGCAAAACTAATGGAGTCACCAAAAACAAAAAAGGTCAAAAAGATAGTGTGTCACAGTTCGGGCGTGATGATCTTTGTATAAACTAGCCGGGCTAGCTGGCGTCTGTGCTCGTTCCCGGGCGTCCGGTCCGTGCTGAGCGCGCGCGAGCCGCCTTTTTGCGGGGACGTCTCGCGACAGGCGTCTGCCGACCACGCGGTGGCGCAGTCGGCCAGCCAAACATTGGTGCGACCGGCCAGCGTTTTTACGTCATAAAGCGTGTAATTGTGCGGGCCGCTGACGGGACGCCGCCAGACACGGTAAACATACGTGACGCACACGCAGAGCAGCCCGAACCGGGCCGGAGAGGCCGGGGAGGCCGGGGAGGCTGGTGAGGCTGGAGAGACTGGAGAGGCTGGAGAGGCCGGAGAGGCCGGAGAGGGCCGGAGAGGGTGAAGAGCGCCGAAGAGGCCGTATATGCCGGAGAGGCTGGAGAGGCCGGAGAGGCCGAACCGGGCCGAAGGGGCCGAACCGGGCCGGAGGGGCCGAACCGGGCCGGAGGGGCTGGAAAGGCTGGAAAGGCCGGAGGCCCGGAGAGGCCGGGGAGGCCGGATAGGCTGCAGAGGCCCGGAGAAGCTGGAAAGGCTGGAGGCCGGGGAGGCCGGAGGGGCTGGTGAGGCCAGAGAGGCTGGAGAGGCCGGGGAGGCCGGAGAGGGCAGAGTGAGGCCGGAGAGGCTGGATATGCCGGAGGGGATGGAGAGGCTGGAGAGGCTGGAGAGGTCGGGGAGGCTGGAGAGGTCAGGGAGGCTAGAGAGGCCAGAGAGGCTGGAGAGGCTGGAGACGCCGGAGGCCGGAGAAGCTGGCGACGGCGTCAGGGCCGACGGTACCGACGCCCCCAGCCAGGGTGTGCTACGCAGAGTTCTGGATGTCCTGGAAACATGCCGGCTGATGACTCGTATTACCCGTGTATTACGCCCGTGTATTAGCCTTGTCATGGCTACCAACAGCCGGTCACCGTCCAGTGAGTGCACCTGGTGGTCGTGACAGGTCACCAGACACGTTGGCACCCACCATAGGTTATCAGACGGGCTGGTACCCACCACAGGCCACCAGACGGGCTGGTACCCACTACAGGTCACCAGATGGGCTGGTGTCCGGCACAAGTCAGATTGGCACCCACCACAGGTCACCAGACGGGCTGGTGTCCACCACAGGCCACCAGAAGGGCTGGTACCCACAGGTCACCAGACGGACTGGTACCCACCACAGGTCACCAGATGGACTGGTACCCACAGGGCACCAGACGGGCTGGTACCCACCACAGGTCACCAGACGGGCTGGTGTCCACCACAGGCCACCAGACGGGCTGGTGTCACTCACAGGCCACCAGATGGGCTGGTACCCACCACAGGCCACCAGACGGGCTGGTGTCCACCACAGGTCACCAGATGGGCTGGTGTCGCTGGTACCCACAGGCCACAGGTGGTCCACCACAGGTCACCAGACGGGCTGGTGTCCACCACAGGCCACCAGGCGGGCTGGTACCCACAGGCCACTAGATGGGCTGGTGTCCACCACAGGTCACCAGACGGGCTGGTGTCCACCACAGGCCACCAGACGGGCTGGTGTCCACCACAGGCCACCAGACGGGCTGGTACCCACAGGCCACCAGATGGGCTGGTACCCACCACAGGTTACCGAGTGACACCTGGAAGAGGTCGGCGGACCCCAGGCATAACAGTGTGTCCTCCCCACTCCCCCTAGCCGCTCCCGCAGCCAAGCTGCTCGCGGCCATGTCGCTCGTAAAGCGGCCGGGGGCGGGGCGCGAGACACAACACAGATGTCAGGCGCGTGCCGCACGGATATACGGCGATTTTTGCCGCATAAAGTTTAGGGTTTCGGGTAATTTATGCATTGCCGGTGGAGCGGATGGCCGTAACTCAGCGGCGGTGGCTCGCAACTGTCACCATAATCCGGCAACGCACTAATATGGTGACGGCTCCGCACTAACATGGTGACGGCACCGCACTAACATGGTGACGGCACCGCACTAACATGGTGACGGCACCGCACTAACATGGTGACGGCACCGCACTAACATGGTGACGGCACCGCACTAATATGGTGACGGCACCGCACTAACATGGCACCGCACTAATAAGGTGACAGCTCCACACTAACATGGTTACGGCACCGCACTAATATGGTGACGCCTCCAGACTAACATGGTGACGGCACCGCACTAATATGGTGACAGCTCCGCACTAACATGGTTACGGCACCGCACTAATAGGTGACGCCTCCAGACTAACATGGTGACGGCACCGCACTAATATGGTGACAGCTCCGCACTAACATGGTGACGGCACCGCACTAATATGGTGACAGCTCCGCACTAACATGGTACGCACGACATAGGTGACGGCACCACACCAACATGGTGACGGCACCACACAAACATGGTGACGGCACCACACTAACATGGTGGCGGCTTCACACCAACATGGTGACGGCATCACACGAACATGGTTACGGCTCCTCACTAACATGGTGACGCCTCCACACTAACATGGTGGCGGCTCCGCACTAACATGTTGTCGACACCACACAAACATGGCGACGGCACCACACCAACATGGTGACGGCACCACACTAACATGGTGACGGGCCCACACTAACATGGTGACGGCACCACACTAATATGGTGATGGGTCCATCTGACGGAACCTACCGTATGACGGGCACATCAGATCAAGCAACGTCTTGCAAGTTATAACTTTGGTAGAAATACACTCCAGAACGATATAAATTTTTAAGTCTTCTCGGTCTTAATCGACATCACTTTTGACACCTCAAATACAATCCGGCAAAATAAGACCTGGATGCTTTTATTGGTCTGCTGATATTCAGTTCAAAATGAAACAAAACAAATAACAAAATATCCCACCACCGAACATCAACTGATGCCGTCTTGAGGACGCTTGCAGCGTTTTTCTAACATGTGGACGTAGTGCGCCGTAATAACGCCACCAATTAACTTCCATATGCTGCTGCCAAATGGCTTCGGAGAAAAAGCTTCCGAGAGCAGTTAGGTACGACAGAAGTAGCCCACTTGACACGCGCCATGGAGGGGGTGGGGTGAAATCCGTCCACCCATCCGTTTTTTCGTACATAACTTCAAATTGTACCGGTCGATATACGCCATTTTTACGTATCTGCTTAGAAATGACCGGCGCGACGGTTAAAGCAAGAGAAACGAAAATCGGCCGAAAATGTTTCGAGTTAGGGGCCATTAAAGCCGAAACATTTCGTAGCGCCAGACAACAAAAATCGGCGCTGATGCACTTCCCGTATATTGGCAACAGGGAAGTGTTCTTGGCAACACTAGCAACTTGTTTGATGTATCAAGTCAAGTCAGGTCAAGTTCATGACGGGTTAATGGAACCAAACTTGGTCAACTGTAATGTTGTCATGAATGCAAATGACTGTCATGCGATTGATGTCGCTTTGCATGTTGCTCCCTGCATACGTTACCGTTACATTCTTGTAGCGACGTGTTGGGTCTGTGTACGCGGGAGACCACTGAAGCTTGTCTTCTGTGACCACCTATTGGCTACGTTACCGCTGCTGACGTATCGGGTCTGTCTACGCGGGAGACTACTGAAGCTCGCCCTCTGTCGGTGACCATTACTCGGTCCAGCTCGCCCGTGTCAACACGTGGACCACTCGTTAGCATCTGGACAGCATCTGGCCGGACGTGGTGCTCACATCTGCCCATCTCGACCACCACCACCAGCAGTACCTAGGCCCAGCTCGCGTGTGCCGATATACGACTACTCGTTAACCGCCACCGGACCTGTTTTACGAGCTCATTCAGTTCCACGTAAACCTAACGAGCTTATCAAGTGGGGGCCAGTACGGCGCAGTGGTGCGGTGTTTACGCGCCAGCAGACTGGACTGGTGACGGGCTTATGGAGTCAGCCGGACTGGCCCAGCCAGCTCACAGTGGAGACAAACAACGCCGGCAACACAGGCGGACGCATACTCCAGCGATGGTGCAAGGAGACACCTTGAGACAGGGCATTTCCACAACAGCTGGAAACACAGAGCAACGTTGAGTGTATTGTGCGAATGTTCAGTCAACAGTGAGCATCAACTTTTGTAATCGATAACTGCTTGGTTTCTGCACTACGTTATGTGAAGGCCTGCGGTAAGGAATTTGCTGTGGGGGAGAGTAATTGTTGGTTGTCTTCTGTTTAGCGTGGGTCGAGTAGGCAGCGTCAGACTGGGCAATCCCAACAGGAAACACACAGCAAGAACTTATGCACATATCCTGGAAGTACGACGGAAGCTTGAGGAAACGCGAGACAAAACTGCAGGCCCCAGGAAAACGTTCTATATTGGTGCAAATTATTACACCATAATGTGGTGTCTTCATTTGCACGTTATTACGCGTTATTTGCAATGCTTAAAGAAAACGAATGAACTTACGTCAATACAGATTGAAAAAGAACCTACTGGATATCATCATGAAGAAATGCACGTACAAACGAAAACCCATATTGAGAGGTAATAAAATATTTATTTTGCATTGTAGTCTACACGAGTTGGATCAGCGCAGCGTGCTGTTTTCCCGACCAGTACGCTATCTGCCTACACCAGTAGCTCTCAACTAGGGAGGCACGGGTGGTACTGGCGGTACTCGTGAGCTGGCGAGAACATGAAAACATGAGAGGCTGGATGAACAACGGGGGCCAGGAGACGACGTGAAGGGCCCTGGTTCTATGCAAGGGGGTAGAATGCAGGGTTGGGGTTTGAACAAAAAGGAACATTTCTGTTATGACAAGCAATTTCTTCGGGGCAAAGAAGGAAAATTATGATGAAACAGGGGACAAAATTATGCCACGATTACACTTTCTGTGGCATCTTCAGCTCTAAATTTCCCTACTTATATGTATTATCACATTGTATGATGCTCGACACTCTACAGAACCCAAACACCATGCTTTATGCATCTGAAGAATAGTATACAGTGCTTGTAAGATCCTTATCAGTAAAAACCTGGAAACAACTTTTGACATGTCGGTTTTCACCAGCCGGTAAAAATAAGTTTGGTGATAAAAGCTGCCATCCCTGCCATGCTTTATGCTTCTTAGTAAAAATACGCCCGAATGGCGCAATTAAGGCGCAACAAAAACTCATGGGAACAAAGCCACCACGCAGAGTGTCAAAGGCAAAGCAAAGAGAAGGTCCGGTGCCCGGCCCCCTTAAACATACGAATATAACGGATGAAGCAAGACATTTTGGGAATTGATCCACATCAAACCATAAATTTCAGCTCGAAAACCGCACTGAAAGCTATCAGACGGATATTTTGTTTAGGTCGGACCCCTTGAAGAAATTCCTGGCTGCGCCCTGCCCACCACACAATTTCACCGACTTAAATCAATTCGGGAACCAATTGCCGGGAACCAATAATTGATTTTCATTGTTTTCCTCATTTTACACTTATTTTCCGAGATGAAGGTACCACGAAGTTAACCATGTTAGTTATGTGATCGACAATGTACTTCTCAATACCAAAAGGACTATGTTATTATACCTGTGGATCACTGGAATTGTGCAGACCGAGACCTTCGGTCGAATAACTTTCCAGATGGGTCTGGCCTGGTCTGGTGGTGGAACACTGCATATCCTAAGCAAATGGGGAGGTGGAATTCAGGTGCTCGTTCCATAGGGGCCCATGCAATCATAGGCGCACCGGAGGGGGGGAAGGGGGCCCGGCCCCCCATGAGACCAGTGCCATTTTGGCCGAAAAGTGCCCTTTTGGCCGGAATGTCCCAAATTCAGCCCAAAAATCACCTGCCTTATGTGCCCCGCCTGAGCCAAAAGAGCCCTTTGGGCCCAAAATTACCCTTTTGGCCAACATTTTTTCATGCCCATGCCCCCGGTCAACAAACCGGGCCCGGTCAGCAAAGTGCCCTCTTGGCCGGAATGTCCCAAATTTAGCCCAAAAATCACCTGCCTTATGTGGCCCCCCTATGCCAAAGGTGCCCTTTGGACCAAAAACTGCCCTTTTGGCCATTTTTTTTCACGCCCCCTCCCCGGTCAACGAACCTTCCAGTGTGCCCCGGGCCGCTAAGTGCCCTTTTGGAGCAGGTCAGGTGCCCTTTTCGGTCCGGGCCCCCATGGAAAAATCCTGGGTGAGCGCCTGCATGCAATGGTGGAAGCTAGCACACTTTTCGTGTTAATCCCAAGAAGTCGGAAGGTTGAATACTAGATTCATGATGGTACACGGAAAACAAATGCAAAGTTGCCTTGCTAAATGGAGCAGCCCTTCTAAACTTCCTAATGGACTCGTGTTTCGCTTCGAGAACAATGGGCGGATGGAATTAATGGTGAATCCCGCATGAACAAGAAAACGACTCTGGACAATATTTTGAAGTGAAAACACTTAGATACAAACAAGCCTAGTCGTACAAATGATTTCCTTCTAAGGTGGTAATTCATTCCACGTCTTGTGGATCACGCCGGATCAACCTCAATCCGAGCCGATTTCGACTGGATATATCCACAATACCACATGACTGGGTATGCACACAACACAATGGCATGGGAGCGGAGCTTGGAGGACGTAACGGTCTCCAACTTTAGGAACATCCTAACATTACCTGTATTTGATTGCATGGGGACCCACGGATTGAGAATTGACCTTGCTCCTCTGCCATCTCTGGTATCGCTTCTGTAGCCCTGGTGACGAGACAATCCGCCTATTTTTGGAATGACTATGACCTATGACGTACTGGATAGGTACCGACCAATATTCACACTTTGGGTTTACAACGCACGTCGGCTGAAAATATCTCGTCAGCCAAAGGGTGAATGCAAAATGTGCTATAAGCACTGGTCAAGAACCCGTTTTTGAGATGCATAGTTTTCATCGGATGAAAATATTCTGACTACACGTTCTTTCTCGTTACTTGAGACATAACATCGCGCCAAGATGAACACCATAAATTCTCTGAATTGGGCAAAACCGCGTCACAATCTGACCGGTCGAGTTTCGTTTGCAATGACAGTCGAGGCAGTAGCAGGCAGCCATTGCGCGGCGAGTCAGGTCGGCGGAGGCCGTGCCCCAGTCAGCGCCAGTGTCAGCCGGAGGTGCTGCGGCCAATCGGCACGGCCAATCGCCGCCCGACCGTGGCACACGTCCCCGCGCCGTAATTATTCCACATGCTATCACCGATCGGGAGATTACAAATCCATCTCCCTTCAGCGGTGGCAATTTTTCACCGTCCTCCGACCCTCATCGTGTTATCGTCGGCCGCCAGACCCCGCCCCCGGACGGCGGCGGCCAATGGCGCGGTGGCGCCGGCACCAGGGCCCGCCCACCTGGTGCGGCCGGCGTCAGGCGTCGGCGCCGAGTTCGTCAGACGGCGTGGGGAGCGGAGAGCGCGGTGGGCCACTGCGCGCTGCGCTGTGCCGGCCCGGATGCTCGACTTGGTCAAAATGCCGACGGACGGGCTGGGCGGCCACCTCGCGGCCGAGGTGTCGGGCCACCTGTCGTCACAGTCGGCCGCCACCTATCACTTCAACAAGTACTACGCCGAGCGCGTGCAGACGCGCAAGGTGGCGGTCGCCAAAACGGTGCGCGAGGTGTGCAAAGTGGTGCAGGACATCCTGAAGGAGGTGGAGGTGCAGGAGCCGCGCGTCATCTCCTCGCTCACCGAGTGCAACGGCCGCTTCGACGGGCTCGAGGTGCTGTCGCCGACCGAGTTCGAGGTGGTGCTCTATCTCAACCAGATGGGCGAGTTCAACTTCGTCGACGACGGCACCATCCCCGGCTGCTCCGTGCTCAAGCTGAGCGACGGCCGCAAGCGCAGCATGTCGCTCTGGATCGAGTTCATCACCGCCTCGGGCTACCTGTCGGCGCGCAAGATGCGCGCCAAGCTGCAGACGCTGTGCGCGCAGGCGTGCGACAAGTCGCACTACCGCGACTGCGTCAAGATGATCGGCGACACGACCGAGGTGCGGCTCCGCATCCGCGACCGCTACGTGGTGCAGGTGACGCCGTCGTTCCGGTGCGCGGGCGTGTGGCCGCGCTCGGGCGCCCACTGGCCGGTGCCGGGCATCCCTTGGCCCAATGCCCAGCCTGGTGGCCGAGGTCAAGGCCGAGGGCTTCGACCTGCTCAGCAAAGAGAGCCAGGCGGTGCAGAGCAAACAGAACTCAATGGAGGGAGACGCGTGGGTGCTGAGCTTTAACGAGGCCGAGAACCGGCTGCTGTACGGCGGCTGTCGGAAGCGCGTGCTGTCCGTACTGAAGACGCTGCGCGATCGGCACCTGGACCTGGCCGGCAACCCAGTCACGTCGTACCACCTCAAGGTAGGCCCGCTGAACCCACCACCTCGTATCGCCGTACGGTGGGCTAATTCCCCTGGGCGGCCGTGTCAGGCTTCAGCTCGAACGAGGGAGGGCTAACGCGATGGGAACCCGGGCAATTACACTTTGAACTCAGTGAGCAGGAAGTTCAGAATTAATCCACACTGTATTGCTAATGATATGCTAGTCGGAATCCTCTCGATGGTCATCGGAAGTCAATCACGAAATGACCCCAGCCATCGGTGACATGCGAGCCCGAACCCGCGACTCCGACGACGCTATCCTACCAGTTCGCAGCACATCAGTGTGTTGCTCAACCTGGTCACACCTGTCGTCGCGCATCACAGACGGACGCCACGCGCAGACAATCTTACTATCTGGTATTTCGGCGAAGCCGCGGCTCGCGAACATTTCGCACTCTAACTGAAGTCACAACTTACAACAAAGCGGGCGCGAACGCCACACCGCCGCGTAATAGTCAGTTGGTTATTGGTCTTTACAACACGTCGACCGTTGAGTCAGGTAGCGCCACCAATCTTTCACGCCGACTGGTCGCGGGCGAAGAGTAGCGACAGGGAAGATTCGAACGCACAATCTTTCGATTGTGAGACGGGCAACTTACCCCTAGACTGCTCGTTCCCGCGGCGTAATGGTCATCGGCGCGTAATGCCTTGACTGCACAGCGCCAAAACACAAATGTTTTTCGTGATTATCACCCAGCGTCGAAGGTGATTACTTCAATAATGGCGGACGTATCAGTTAAAATGCTTCATTGAAGGAGTGAGCAAACACGGATGAGTTAAAATCGGACATGCTCTTAAGAGGGATTTAGTTCACCACCTCAAATAATCTCGTCATTTCGTTAACATTACGAGATTGTCATCCAACAACAGTGTTCGACCCCATCCCCACTCAAGTCTTCTTGGCAAAACTTACTCTGGTTTAGACAGAAATCAGCAGTTTGCTGTTAATCGCCATCTACATTGAAAACAATTATCCATGCATCAACGTACCGTTTGTGACGCAGTACACTGTTATAACAATGACGAGATAAGTGAGCATGTGCCACCTTCAGTGCCATTTTCCAATCTAATCCAGACTCATCTGAAGGCTCTGATTCTAATCCCGGTGACAGGTTGACCAACGTTCGGGAAGAGTTTGGACCGGATTGGAAAATATTCAGCTGGCGGCGGTAGTATCGGCCAATAGGTTCTCATAACCTCATATGAAGTATGATGAGCAGAGCAGACAGATCGGACACCACCACCAGTAGCTAGCCACGGGGTCGGCCCATGTCCAACAGGCGCCACTCTGAGGCCCCGTACTCGCCGCCCTGCGATCACGTGATGGTGATCACATCAAGGCCAATCGTGGCGGCTTCGTACGTGGCGGTTGAAACAGGACCTGGGGTGAACTGGCAGTTACATTTTGGGAGCCCTAGATCATCGGTCTTATGGCGGTGCTTTGAGCCAGTCGACCTGTTCCGGCGTGCTCCTCGACCCATCCTCGCCCCCCACCCCCAGCCCGCCGCCTGACATTGTTGCACACTTGACCGACGTCGATCACGAGTAGTCACCCGGTGGGCTTGGTGTAATTCCACGGTGAAGGGTTGTGCAGCACCGGCAATGCACATCCATTAATGGAGACAGTTCAGTTATCGAGGATGAGCATATCGGGTGACGTCTGACCGTCACCTGCTCTCGGACCGTCTTTTGACGTCTGGCCAGTCACCCGCCCCGGCTCCTTTTGGCCGCCCAGCAGTCGACCTGACTGGAGGGTGGCTGACGTCTGACCAGTCGTCTGCCCCAGTTCCTCTTGGACTCCCAGCAGTCGACCTGACTGGAGGGTGGCTGACGCCTGGCACAAACAACCACCCAGTGCATCTTGCTCGACGTCTGGCCAAGTCCCTTGCATAGACATGTTCATTACATGGCACAACACGCACCTATGACAACCACCAATCTCACAGCCACCCACGCAATACACATCCCTGACAACCAAATATCTCAGTCCCCAGCACAACACACATGACCGACAACCGACTAACCCGCGGCTCCCAGCACAAAACACATCAGACATCCAAATATATCAGTCCCCAGCACAACACACAACACTGACAATCAACCTGCCCACGGTCCCCAGAACAACACGCAACACTGACGACCAACTATCTCACGGCTCTCGCTGCTGCCGTCCACAGTGCAATTCGCCCTGACCACCCACTGCCTGGTTGCAGATTCTGCTGCTGTACGAGTGCGAGAAGCACCCTCGCGAACTGGAGTGGGACGACGTGGCCATCTACGACCGGGTGCTGGGCATCCTGGTGCAGCTGATCTCGTGTCTGCAGAACCGCCGCTGCCCGCACTACTTCCTGCCGGCGCTCAACTTGTACAAGGCCGCGTCGCCGGCGGCGCTGGACGCCGCCGCCAAACAGGTGTGGCGCCTGCTCAGGGACATCATGTTCAACCCCAAGGCGCTGGAGAAGTTGTGAGGCTGGCACGGCGTCCGCCGCGACCGCGACTGGCAGCCCGTGATCGTGATCCGTGATGGTGATCGGCGGCCGCGACTGTGACCCGTGACGGCGCGCGCCGCCGCCGCGAAGGTGGAGACGTGACGAGCGCGACGAGTCACGTTGAATTCCGCAACACGAGAGCCGTACGCACCGCGCCGACCACCCGCCACCGCATCCTACGTTGTTGTTATTTATTTTATAGTTGAAGTAATACAGTGAAGCACGTGTTCCGAGCCGGCCGACAGCACAACCACGACGTCCAGAGTGAGTGTGACAAAAGCGGCTCGTCGGCGGCCAGGTTCGGCGATGTGCCTCGGGGGCAGTGTCCAGCACGCTGGCCGGCCGGCCCGAAGAGAGGGCCAGGTTTAGTCCATGAGCCTCGGCGACAGAGCCCAGCGCGCTAGCCGGCCGGCCCGGAGAGAGGGCCAGGGCGGCGGAGATGGTGCCCTGCCGCGCGTCCCGTCGCTCTGTTTGGTTTTGTGATGTATTTGCCGTTGAGGGCGGCAGCTCCGTGTCGGCGGGGAGCGTACCCGATCCCGCAGGTAAAAAGGCCCAATTACGGGTCGGCGGCACCCGTTGAGCGCCGGTGATTACCATGACAGAGACGGCTGCCGCCGACCGTACCGGAGCGAATCACACGCCTCGTGACCATGCCGTCTCAATTACACACACGCTAGACAGGACAGCGTACAGGCAGACGGCGCGCACACAACAGCGGCCGGCTACCCGCCGGGGCATCCCAAATCGCCGACTCAATTACGCACACATCCTACAAAGCGGACCACAGAGCAGGGACGGGCACACCAGCTGGCCACCACACGGCACATCACAGACCACATATCACACATACCACAGAGCAGGGACGGGCACACCAGCTGGCCACCACACGGCACATCACAGACCACATATCACACATACCACAGAGCAGGGACGGGCACACCAGCTGGCCACCACACGGCACATCACAGACCTCATATCACGCATACCACAGAGCAGGGACGGGCATACTAGCTGGCCATCCCACGGCACATCACAGACCACATATCACACATACCACAGAGCAGGGACGGGCACACCAGCTGATCACCACACGGCACATCACAGACCACATATCACACATACCACAGAGCAGGGACGGGCATACTAGCTGGCCATCCCACGGCACATCACAGACCACATATCACACATACCACAGAGCAGGGACGGGCACACCAGCTGATCACCACACGGCACATCACAGACCACATATCACACATACCACAGAGCAGGGACGGGCACACCAGCTGGCCACCCCACGACACATCACAGACCACATATCACACATACCACAGAGCAGGGACGGGCACACCAGCTGATCACCCCACGGCACATCACAGACCACATATCACACATACCACAAAGCAGGGACGGGCACACCAGCTGGCCATCCCACGGCACATCACAGACCACATATCACACATACCACAGAGCAGGGACGGGCACACCAGCTGATCACCACACGGCACATCACAGACCACATATCACACATACCACAGAGCAGGGACGGGCACACCAGCTGATCACCCCACGGCACATCACAGACCACATACACATACCATAGATCGGAAGCATGGGGTGGGCACAGAAAACAGCTGGCTACGGCACATCACAGACCGCTTACACATACCAGATAACATGACACCGGCACATGGCGTGGAACAACTTCGCCCTTCGCAGTCGTCTCGTAAAGTAGATTAGCGAAGGTGAAATACCTAAAACAGACAAAGGACATCACATCACATGAAATGGACATCAACCTAAAAAAATGAGCTTAACAGACGTCCGAATGGCCATACATGTGCATCACCTCCGACCCGAATACCTGCTGATACGCGTCTGCTTGCCCATTGTAAAGGGCCGCACCAGCAACGGAAATGACATACATCACTGGAAAAACTCATACCGATAAGTACGCGTTCTTGACACAAATATAAAGTTGATGTAGTAAAATGATATGCGCTGTGCAAAAGTTGGCATTAACCCTAGAAGCATTAGTGTGGTAGCTGCAACATCCGTCGCCATATCTTCTCCACCCCCGGTCGATAGATTGTCACCGGCTACCGTTGGATCGTAAATCCCGCGGACAGGAGAGTGGCCGTCATGTCTGACAGCGACGTAGGAAAATCAGCGCCAGCACACCACGCTCGTACTTCACGGTGTCGTGTCGTGGAGCGTCCGCGGCTTTACGGCACATCACGTGCGCCTAACCGCCGGTTAAGGCCGGCCGTTTGACGAGCGATGATGGCACGGCCGTAAGTGATCACGTGATAACGGTGAGATATGGAGCATGTCTGCACGTGGCGAGAAAAACGAGCGCTCATCATTCACCGGCAGCGACGATGAAATGCAACGCTTGTCTGAAACGTTATGTTGGCTTAAGTATCGTTCGCTTGCTACAAAAACTGGTGGTTGTCTTTAATGACGACTGGAGGAAACTTTGCTCAAATTTATTTAGGCAAGGAGCGTATTTTCCAAGTACTTCCCCGGGCATAAATCTGGCTGCCTATGCTCTTACGCATTGGCATATAATCCTACACAGAGCGGTTTGATTGCCTTCTGTTTGCAGCAATGGCGCAACCAGTATTTTTCCAAGGGGCGGTCGAAACCCTGAAAAACCGAACGAAACAACGTTCAACGTGCGAAGCGTGCCGCAAATTTAGGGCTTTGCGTAGTGGAAATCTCAAAATTTGTTCTTTTATCTTGTGTGTTTTTGTTGCTAAGAGAGGCGGTTAGAAAATGCCCAGATAATTGCGCTAACATCTGCCTAGCGTAATTAATAGCTTCATGCTGGGAACATTTGGGGTGGCGGGGGGGAATTACACTTCTGAACCCATCTCATCCCGAGACAAAGGAGACAAGGGTGACAATGCCGAATATTATGGCGAAGCGATAGTATATCAGGGTGGGGCGACAGCATATCAGGGTGGGATGGCAGGATATCGGGGTAGGGCAGCAAGATATCAAGGGGGTGTCAGGTAGAGGCGGCAGGATAGCATGGTGGGGCGACAGAATATCAGGGTGGGGCGATAGAATATCAGGGTGGGACGGCAAGATACCAGAATGGGACAGCTGATTACCAGGGTGGGACGGCGGGACATCAGTGTGGGACGGCAGGACATCAGTGTGAGACGGCAGGACATCAGTGTGAGAGGGGACATCAGTGTGGGACGGCAGGATAACAGAATGGGACGACAGGACATAATTGTGGGACCGGGACATCAGTGTCGGACGGCAGGACATCAGTGATGGGACGGCAGGACATCAGTGTGGGGCGGCAGGACATCAGTGTGAGACGGCGGGACATCAGTGTGGGACGGCAGGACATCAGTGTGGGACGGCAGAATATCGGACCGAGACGGAAGGATATAAGCGAATGACAATAGGACATCAGAGTGAGATAAATCAGAATGAGGCAGTACGAAAAAAACACGATACGGCAGGAACCAAAGGTGAAACGGCAGAATGTGGTTGTGCATGGCAGGATGTGGACGGGCATGTGGTTGAAACAACAGGGCATACGCATGACAGCGCCGAGTACAAATATGGCATGCCAGGTATACGGACGGATATACGTGGCATCAGGATGAACCAGTGGGACACACGCCTCTGGCTTAGCACTCAGGCGTCGTACCAAGTATCCAAATTATCGAAATCAAATCAATATCCAAATCCAAATCAATATATCAAAGTCAATTAAGAGCTGAGTTTAGCTAACAATAGACTAGCTCCGCAGACCACGCCTTCACCTCTGAAATATTGTAGACTATAAGCAGAACTCTGAATCACTGCAGATTACAACCAGATCTATGAATTATTGCATACAAAAGACACCTCAATCGCAGCATACCATACCCAGGCAAATTAATTACTGCAGATCACATCCCGACCTTTGAATCGCTGCAGACCATATACAGAACTCCTGATCTTTGCAGAATGTGCAGATCTGACTACTCCGACAGCAAAATTAATGACAAGCTGTCGCAGCCCCAGCTGACCATGTGACCCCAGGGTTTGGGCAAAAGCAACCCCAACTGACCGTGTGACACTCATACTTAACCACAGCAGCCACAGCTGACCATGATGATGATGATGATGATGATGAATTGATGTTTAGGGGCACGTCGACAACAAGGTCATTTTGTTGGTTGATTGGTTGGTTAAACAAGGTCATTTTGTGCCCATTCCAGCTGACCGTGTGACCCCCATCCAGAGCCAACAGCAGCCCCAGCTGACCGTGTGACCCCCATCCAGAGCCAACAGCAGCCCCCGCTGACCGTGTGACCCCATCCGAGTAAGCGCCCCAGCTGACCGTGTGACCCCCATCCAGAGCCAACAGCAGCCCCCGCTGACCGTGTGACCCCCATCCAGAGCCAACAGCAGCCCCAGCTGACCGTGTGACCCCATCCAGAGCCAACAGCAGCCCCAGCTGACCGTGTGACCCCATCCAGAGCCAACAGCAGCCCCAGCTGGCCGGGTCGGTAGCAGCACCAAGACAGATGGTGTGCTCGGTGCAGCACCGCAGGCCAGCCGAGTTCCGTCTCGGCCTGCGGTCAGTGTGGCTGTGGCTGTCTGTCAGCGGTCGGAGGCGACACCTGACCGGCCGGGGAATGGCAGTCCCGCTCACTAACACCACACAGCCAGCGGACGGCAGTCCCGCTCACTAACACCACACAGCCAGCGGACGGCAGTCCCGCTCACTAAAACCACCACCAGGGAAGTCCAAACACCACACAGCCAGCGGACGGCAGTCCCTCAAACACAGCCAGCGGACGGCAGTCCCGCTCACTAACACCACACAGCCAGCGGACGGCAGTCCCGCTCACTAACACCACACAGCCAGCGGACGGCAGTCCCGCTCACTAACACCACACAGCCAGCGGACGGCAGTCCCGCTCACTAACACCACACAGCCAGCGGACGGCAGTCCCGCTCACTAACACCACACAGCCAGCGGACGGCAGTCCCGCTCACTAACACCACACCACACCACACAGCCGGAGGACGACAACCCCTCTCACAGACACCAACCGCACCACACCACACCACACAGCCGGAGGACGACAACCCCTCCCACAGACACACACCACACCACACTACACAACACAACCAGCGGACGGCAGTCCCGCTCACTAACACCACACAGCCAGCGGACGGCAGTCCCGCTCACTGACACCACACCACATCACACCGCCACACCACACAGCCGGAGGACAACAATCCTTCTCATACACACACATCACATCACCTCACACTACACAGCCGGAGGGCGACAACCTCTCTCACAGACATATAACACACCACATCACATTACACAGCCAGAGGACGACAACCCCTCTCACAGACACACAACACACCGCACAGCCTGAGGACGACAGCCCCTCTCACAGACACACAACACACCACATCACATCACACCACACAGCCAGAAAACGACAGCACCTCCCACAGATACAAAACACAACACACCACATCACACCACACAGCCAGAGGACGACAACCCTTGTCATACACACACATCACACCACATCACACTACACAGCCGGAGGACGACAGCCCCTCTCACAGACACACAACACATCACACCACAACACACAGCCGGAGGACGGCAGCCCCTCTCACAGATACACAACACACCACAACACACCACATCACACCACACCACACAGCCGGAGGACGGGAGCCCGTCAGACGGCAGCCAAACAGACGTCACACGGGCCGGACAGCGGCGGCTGTCAGGACAGGGGCCGGAGAGCGGCGACCGGCGGGACAGGTGCCGGACAGCGGCGGCTCCAGCAGCCTGGCTGTCCGACCTGGCTCGGCACAGGCCGGCGGCCAGTCACACTGGCGCCGGTATCTGATGCCGAGGAATGCGCCGGCGGCGGACGCGTGACGACGTGACCGGCGTGACACAGGCGGCGAGCCGTCACAGTGGGCAGCACCGACGACGTCGCCAGACAGCGCCAGACAGAGCCGTCCCCGGCCGGTCGGTGTCGCCATACACAGCCCGCCCAGACGCACCAGCTCCGCCACCATACACTGGCTGATGGGATGAAAGGAGCTTAAGTTCAATCCTTCTATTCCATACCTATACACATAAGTCTGAGAAACCAAATATTGCGAAGATCAATCCTATTCCTAGTGATGGCCAAGTCCAGTACCCAGTGATAGCCAAGCACATGCCTGGACGGCCTCACTATACACACATACAGGGCCGAGATCGTTGTCAAGCACATGCCTGATGATGATAGACGGTTGGTTGGTTGATTGATTATTTGGGTTTAGAGGCGCATCGACTGCGTTGGTCATACAGCGCCCATGATGATAGACGGCGCAAAAGTAATTAAGCGAAACACATGCAGTAGGCCTGGGTCCACCGCAATGCCAAGACACAGTTCCCGACCAGCAAGCAATCCGACCGAAATGTAGCAGGGTAACATCTTGGGATCATTGCTATTTAGCGTTCTTTTCTGCGACGCACGCCAAACAGATCACGACAATGGCACAGTATGCAGATGCTACTTGGGTACTTATTTGTCGTGGAAGGAATAATCGGCAAAATATCATTTGAAAACTAGAATATGCGCTACTACCAGTCAGCAATTAGTTCGCCTATTGGTTATTGGTCTTACGACACGCCGACCGCTGTCATTTAGTGTCGCCAATCTCTCACGCCGATTGGTCGCGGGCAAAGACTTCTCTTTGCCCGCGAAGTACTAGTATTAGCAGACAGGTGAGGCTCGAACCCACGACCTTTCGATGGTGAGACGGGCAACTTACCCCTACACTGTTAGTCACCATGGTGCCTATTGACGTTGCATGACAAGAATCGACCTAAAGCCTTCTCGTTCCTCCTCCCCCCTCCATTAGAGATCGGTGGCGACGCTTATACGACTGACCAGTCGGCAGCGTCCGTTTCAGGACCGAGCACTGCCATCTTAGTTGGAAATGCATACCGCATAGGCATGCGTACCGCACAGTATGAAGGGTAACATAACACGAGGCCAATTTGGATTTGTCTTGGTTCAGCCATTGTCCCAGCCTTTGGTGGGACGCGAGTGGTCGCAACGCCAGCCTGTCACCGGCTCCCGGTTGAATCATTTCCAGCAAATTTTCATCTCATTTCATTCAATGTTGGCGCTTTATGCCTGTGTCCCTCGACACAAGCCCGAATCCGCAATCAAGGAGCAGGACAGACAGTAACTGTCTAAGTGTGAAGCGATCGTAGCGCCACCCGGCGCAGATACCTTGCACAGCTACTCACACGGCGCCATCTCGACATCCACCTGAACAGTGGGTCACAAGGAAGCGACGTACTGCCCGGTAACGGCTGCCCAGGACGCCACTGCCGGCCGGACAGTCCGCCGACGGCCGGACAGAGCGCCACTGACGGCAGGACGGTCCACCAACGGTCGGATAGAGCGTCACTGACGGTAGGAGAGTCCACCCACGGCCGGACAATCCACCCACGGCCGGACAATCCACCCACGGACGGACAGTCCACGCACGGCCGGACAGTCCACTCACGGCCGGACAGTCCACCCACGGCTGGACAGTCCGCCGACAGCAGGACAGTCCACCGACGACCGGACAGAGTGCCACTGACGGCCGGACAGTCCACCGACGGCCGGACAGTCCACTGACGGCCGGACAGTCCACTGACGGCCGGACAGAGCGCCACTGACGGCCGGACAGTCCACTGACGGCCGGACAGTCCACCGACAGCAGGACAGTCTACTGACGGCCGGACAGTCCACCGATGGCAGGACAGTCCACCGACGGTCGGACAGAGTGCCACTGACGGCCGGACAGTCTACCGACGCGGACTGCAGCCAGGCATTGCGCCGGCCAGCGGAGGTGACCGGGTAGTGTGCCACTGCCGGCGCCGGGCGACAGCGGTGACGTCTGGCGGCAGATGTTGGTACCAGACGGCTGCACAATGGAGGCCGCTATCGCAGCCGATCACGCTGGGCCGGCGGCCGCAGCGTTATAGCTCCATCTAGTGCGGCCGCCGGTGCAAAGACAATGGTCGGGTGGCGGGAAATTTGTCACCGCGCCGACAGCGGTGCCGCCAAGCAGGCCGCCGCACCTTATCACACACAAGCAGGCGAGCGGCCATCGCCGCTGCAGCCTGCTTCAGGTTTCGGCTCCTGACACCACACCGCTGCTGCAATCCCAACCGCGGACTACAGCTGCAGACTGCCGCTGTCCCAGCCCAGACCACCTCGCCACCGACACGGGTGAGCGGCAGCCTCATCACTACCGCAGTCCCGATTCCCGACACCTTACCACCATGCTAGCTTGCCTGCACACATCTGTTCGGCGCTACTAACGGAACGGTCGGGCATGTGTTCGGCACTACTGACGGAACGCTCAGGCATCTGTTCGGCACTATTGACGGAACGGACGTCTGTCCGGCGTCACGCCCACACGCGCGGACACAACAGCTGCGCCACTACAACACCACAACCAAATCAATTAAAAAGCGTCCGGCACAGCGCCGCTTTACGCCTGACAGATACGACAAGAGCCGATTTGCGCGCAAACCTCCACCATGTAACATTCCAATTGCCAAGGCTCTCTCAGATCTTAACCTCACAATGCCATCCACTGCAGCTCAACCGCCTACTAGGCCATTCTGGACTCTCAGTCAACCAAAGGTCGAGTACTTGCTCTCTGAGAAGAAATCCATTATCACATCGGCTGATTTTTTCTTTTCTTTTCTTTTTTTTTGCCATCGGCGCATGCCTAAGATGCGAATTCTTGGCATCTTAGACGTTCTCCGATGACAACAATCGCAAATCACTCGTATTAACGGATGGGTCGAAACATGAGGCTAAGGTACGCATCGGCATTACTGGACCAGGTCTCAGACTTCCCAAGCGTTTACCGGTTAACTTATCCATCTACTCTGCTGAAGCAACGGCCATTCTAGCCACTATCTCCATTCTCATGAAGCGAAAAAACCAGGAACGTAGTTATTTGCTCAGACTCTAAATCCGTCCCACAGTAAATCAGCAACACCCACGACTCTCATCATTTCATTGGTCGAATCCAACAAATCGTAGACCATGACATAAACATGAACTTTTCTTTCTTCTGGATTCCTGGCCTCGCCCACAACCCAGGTAACGAAAAGGCAGACCGGCTCGAAAAAGCAATCCTTAGCATTGAACACATACCCTAGCGTGGAATATTCGGTAGACGATTGCAAAGCACGTCTACAACGCCACATTCGCCAACATCAACAGGACACATGGACACAACACAACTCAACACCACACAAATCCAACCACATCCATACAATCAAATCAACTATAGGCACGTGGAACACTCCATATCAATCTCACCGACAAAAAGAGGCCATCCTCACTAGACTTAGAACTGGTTGCACAAAACTAACGCATCCTCGATTAGAAGATGACCAACACACAACACCTCATTGCGGCACCTGCAACACCACGCTAAGCATGGGCCACATCATGCTAGACTGCAGTAGCTTTAGCTTTCAAAGGCAACCACTTAAGGCATTCTCGCGGAAAGAGGGTATAACCCTATCGCTTCCATCGCCTATTGGTGACACACCCAGAACTTCTGCAATTGCTATTTGAATGCCTGAATGCCACAAAACTAGCAGGGGCACTATAGGCAGAATGCCACCAACGCTCACATCAACTCGCAATGCATGACCGCGAGACACTCGTGGAAAACACGTAAATAGCCACCTCCGCATGTCGTCGGACGTAAACGAGCCGATTTGCTTCCCATTGGAAATCATTGGTAACCTAGCGGTACCGTCGGAAGTAGATGAGCCGATTTGCTTTAGGGAAACATGAGAACTCAATTAAAAAAACGCAAAACGACTACTCAGGAGCCATCGGACATAGATGAGCCGATTTGCCTTCCAAGTCATAACGTAAATGGCTACCCAGAAGAATAGCGGACGTAGAAGAGCCGAATTGTGAAACACCGCACTAACCCAACTGACAATCCTGCATAGCGTGACGAGACTAACCCTTTTATAACAACGAACACGCGGCGGCCGGCGTGATAGGCGGCGTGATCAATTACCTCCCCGTTAGCACGGTAAAGATCCCTCGGTGCTCTTCGATAAGAGTAAACTGTAGCTGGCAAACTGGCAAAATCAATTTCCCGCCACTCCAAAAACATCCAACCCCACCTAACTACAAATTATTTTGTGGAGGAGTAAAATAAAATTAAAACGATTTGGACATCAGGGAAATGTCCTCGAACCAGCCACCGCCTTCGGCAACCTACATTATCACACAAACTATAGCGCAACATCCCCTTAACGTAAATGTCAGCTTGTCTGCACCTTGATCGCAAACACTCGCTTTTATAGACAGGCATGTAACGTGCTTCTTTAAAGGCGGCGCAAATGCCCTTTACGATCCGGCACGCCTAACCCATATGACCGGCACGTATGACCGGCACTACTCAGAACGGTCGGACATCTGTTCGGCACTACTAGCGGCATGATCTTGTCAGGCACTTCCAAGGGCATGGCCAGGCATGTGTCCGATACTACCGCCGTTGTGATCAAATATCTGTCCGATGCTACTAATTGTGTGGTCAAACTCATACTAGGGCATGTGGTAATTGTGTGTCGTTAAAAGCACTAGCTCACAGCGTACGTTATTTGTATGGATATATACCACTAATGTGGGACATTACCCGCCCCGTTTCAATCATTTGCATCATGTAGCCATCGTTTAAAATGATATTTTGGGGCCAAAAGCTGCGCGAAAATTAGGTATAAAGGTAGCCTATGAACGCTTGGTGCGTTCCACGGCAGATTGACGAACGATTTTCAAATTTTGCACCCACAAAATTGTATTTGGACCAAAATATGTCTACACAGTAGTCTTATACTCTGAACACGCCAAAACAATTCTTAGTCTACAGCAATTCGCCAACAATCCGACAAACGGTTTCGGCGTTACAGCCTCAGACAGCATTTTGTGGTCATCCAAGGGCATATTTGGCGACAGATATCTCATCAATGATGAAGGGGAAGTATGACATATTATGCATCTTTGAGAAGAGAAAAATGATGAAAGGAAACATATCAGTGATAAAATGTCAACCTTCCTCACGTTTGACCCAGTTACCCCAAGACCTCGTGACTTTATGCGACCCCTATCCAATTGAAATTGATAAAGTTATACAAACGGGAATAGAAAAGGTGAAATACAAGCGGGCCTGACTTGGCTGCCGAATACAAAATAAAAAAATTTTCATTTTGAGCATCCCATATTTATTCTTCATGACCTTTCATGATTTTGCAATTTTCGAAACGGAAAGATTTCGAGTAAGTTTTCTCCCATTAGACAACTACGGGGCGGTTGAGCAATGAAATAGAAACGGTGATAAACAAAAAATTGCTTGACGAAAAAATCAAAACTTCGAACTTATCGATGTAAGTTATATTTTCCCTCAATAAACTTCACAGAACTCAAGGTCACCGATTCAAGGTCATCGGTAGGTTACTTTATTTACGTGTGGCGACGTAATTTTACTTCGGAGCATCTGGTGGTCTGGTGATCCGATATATCTGACCATGTTCAACTTTGCTGGCGTCACAAGAAATTCAACCATCGACCGCCTGTCGGCAGCATTTAGATGGACGTAGATTCGAATCCCTATCGTAATGCGAACACACGCGTTTTTCACGGTATACATAGCGTGCCCCCGAAAGCATGGAAATTTTTACAGGCTTCTTGTGATTTTATTGTTAACGCTTTGGACACACCCTGCATATTGCACATTATTGTATATTACTGCACTACCATAAACAGCACACAATACAACAATGGGACAGAACAATGAAATAAACGTCAGATGATGAGAACTTGGTTTTTCGGCTTAAATATTTATAGCACCCAAAGGTAGCTCTGGTAGTTTCCTCAACAACGGTTGAACATTTTATGATCACCATAGTGCCGTAGCTCATTTCCGTGTAATTGCGTAACTGCGTAATTTTACTTCAGAAATCTGGTGGTTACCTACAGCATGTACTGAATGCCATCGAACATAACAAAAATGCGGTCTGACCATAGTCGATCACGCTAACATCGCAACAAGAAGTACAATTATGCTTTATTTCCACCTGCAGAGCATCATTTCCACGGACGCACAGTCGAACACCAAAAACATAGAAGAAATACTACTGTTCGCAAATTGAACCCATGGCGACGAATCGCCAGGACTTAGAGGGTTCACCATGGGCACTTGTTTGATTTATATTATATTACATTTATATTTATATTATATTGTTTGATGTTATATCTGGGTAAGCCTGGGCGAAAACAAAACAAAAAAGGAAGACGATAGAGGAAATAAGCCTGACTGTTGAACGTCGTGACTATTTCTAATTATTACCGTTTTGACGCCGTACAAGCGACGCCAGAAAATTGGGAGCCCCAAATCGCCACCTTCAGAAGCTGGGGAGCCATATCCCCCAGTCCCACCCCCAGAGATTACACCCATGCATCTGATAATGCACAATTTTTTTCCTCCACGAACTGAAGGGTCCCGTCTCTCGAGTCCCTTGTGGCTATTTTAATCTTCACTAAAGCCAGTGCACACACCGTGTGCACTAAATCACACAGTCGGGAACGGTGCGCTAGCAGAAGTATGGTTGATTGCAGCAAACATCGGGAGGCGATTTGCTTGCGAACCGACCAAGACGCTCCTCCTGTGATCTCGTGATTCTGGTGGATTCTCGTGATTGTGTCAGTCGTCGCACGGATCACACCGTGGCCCAAGCAGTGATCTAGGCGGTTCACTCTATCATTTATTTGTTGATTTGATCGGTTGGTTGGTTATTGGATTTACGACACATCGACTGTTGAGCCACGTAGCGTCGCCAATCTCTCACGCCGATTGGTCTAGGGCGAAGAGTAGCAACAGGTGAGACTCGAACCCACAATCTTTCATTTGTGAGACGAGCAACTTACCCCTATACCACTCGTCCCCATTTGATCGGTTCCAAGTGACAGACTCAGCCGATGCCTTTGTATCAGGACGGGTCCGTTCTCATGCTAGCCATGCCGTCATCTAACAACAGACACCGTCGCTTCGTCCTCTCTCATAGGAGACCCTGTCGCTCTGTTCCCCGATCTCCCCCTCACGGTGGAGACCGGGCCGCCTGGACCCTCTCGGAGAGGACTCCACCGCTCTGCCCCCGAGAGTAGATCAGGCTTTCTCCCTTTCGGAGGAGACCCAGCCACTCCGCCCCCTCCCCCATGGTGGAGACCAGGCCGCTCGGGCCCCTCTCGGAGCTCACCTTACTAATCCCGTCGGCAAAAACGCGAGCCGTCTGAGTCAATAGGGCGGCCGCGACGGACACTGGTACCGGCCGGATTATATGCTCCAGATCGGATTCGCGACCGTGCTCGGCGCCTTTCAAGCGTGCGCCGCCGGTGCTCAGTGCGTGTTTACACCATAAATGGGAGCCCATCAAAGTTTGTGTTGGTTGGAGAGGGTCGACGGGCGGAAGACTGAAAAGGGACCAGCGCAGAGAGGAAACACGACCCGCGACGCAGTGTCGACCATGATATCCGGGCTGCTCGCCCACCGACGCGGCGGTGGCACGTCCGCGGTGTTACCACAGACAGGACGGTCGCCGTTACCATGGCCACGGCGGTTGCCGTTACCATCGACACGGCGGTGACAAGCCCACGCCGTTACCATTGACACAGTGGTGGCACGCCCGCGAAGTTACCATCGACGGTTGTCCGACGGTGAGCGCGGCCAGTGCGGGGCCACAGCTAGAGAAAGGCCACACCAATGTGGTCGGGGAATATTGGTGGCCTCTGAATCGCACAACAGTCTCGTCTGTACGCACCACAGAGCGTGTAGGCCAGACAACCATGCACAAACGAAAAGCTGCGATAAGAACTGCCACAGTCCGGGAACCGAAGCATCATCAAAAGATCCACTGAGCAACAACACACGTGAAGGTAAACAGACGTGCCGTAAACGAACTCACTGGTTCGGAGGTCGTCACTGCGGATATTTCAGGTGCCATATCCAACAAGACCTGGTTAATGTTGAAGAAAATGGAGCTTAAAAATTCGACAAGAATTTGTCACGAACTCATATCAAACTGGTCATAGCACGTGTGTTGCGACCGGATCACACGCCTATCATTTTGTGTGAAATAGCATACGCCTCAACAGGCTGTATTTACAAACGTCGCAAGCATGATTTCAGGGCTAACATAAGGCAGACGGTCACAAGCGACAGACGGTCGAGATACTGCTCGGTCAGCCCTGTCCTGCGTCTCCTCGCTCGGCTGTCACCACACCAGACAGCACCTACCAATAGACAATACAATACGTACAACACATTTGTGTTTGTTTTAAAACGAGTATCAAGTATTGCAGCTGCCTCGATATCCAATGGGAACAAACAAATAGCCACCACCTCGAGAACGAATAATTATGTTAGGTAGGGATAGGGGCAATTAAATTGAATGCAAGAACGGCGGGAAGCCGGACAGATAAGCGGAAGCTGAATCACAATTTCTGGGAAAATATCCTCCGCATGGAACAAGGGACACTGACCATAACGGCGGAACCGAATGCGATTCGGACCTGGAGTGCTGTGACGGGGGTGTTTCGCCACGCCCCGACCAACGTTTAACAGTGGCTTCATTTGCTACCCGTGAGTGCCCGGTCCCAGGTCCGGGCTGGCTGCTGCAGTGTCCTGAAACTGATTATTTATGGAGAAATGTAGAGGGGTGATGTGAAACACATCACATATTCAAAAAATGCACAACTATACACTGAAAATGCCCATTAACCCGTCCCATCTCGGGGGGTCTTCAACTGCCCCCCTCTGGTTCTTCGCGGATAGCGGACGAACGGCGCGCGGCAGCGCGCCCAAATTTGGCATACCTTGTCCCACATCAATTTGACATGCCGATTCAAATTTTTTAGGTCAGGTCATCTAGGGTCAACAAGTTAGTCAAGGTCAAGTGGTCACCTAAAAAAAAAATAAACCATTCGTCACGCTTTAACGGATACAGATATTTGAATGAAATATTTGAATGAAACTTTCAGCGTTTGCTTATCTTTACGGATGCAACAAAACGTACGAGTTGAATTTCATTTTTTTCGTTTTTGACTACATATAAATTTTGCGTATTTGCGAAATTGCAGATCAAATACATGATTCTGGCTAAAGTAAGCATTTGTATTAGGGCAAGTTGACTTCCAACAACGTTTCTCGGTCTCTTCTACCCATTGGATAAGGAAAATTGAAAATTGAAAATTGACAGAAAAGTTGAGAACCCAAAATTTTGATATTTAAAAAAAAAATATTGTATTTTTATTTTCTGGGGGGCCCAAAAAATATTGCCCAGGTCGATTTCGCTGTCCTTTTCTCATTCCAAATAAATTTTGTTTTTTCATATATCCCCCAAAATGAACTCCCCAGAGTCAAAACCATAATGTAAGTCGTGAAAATTCGTGAAAATCTAAACCCCCTGGTGACGTCACTTTTGGGGAAACTTTTTTTAAGGATGGACCCGGACCCTACTTGTCGAGCGCTTTCCGATGACACCTCTTTCGTTTTCGTGCGATGCTTAGTTTGGATTTTAGAGGGGGGTCTTCAACCCCCCCCACACGAGACGGCGTGGGAGGATTTGACCGGAAAGACGGCGCGGGTTAATGAGTTATTGGTAATGATATTTGGTGATTCTTTCATGATGTTAATGATGTCGGAAATGGCTCAGCTACCTTTACCAATCAATCAATAACTGGTGCCAGAAGCAATAATGGGCGCTTTTAAAGGCTCAAACCTCACTCATAACCTGTAATAGGCTGCTGATGTGCTGGCCACCTCTGCAGCTGGTGCCCGTCTTGACGTATGTCTGGCCCCCAGTTGGTTGGGGCCAGTCTCTACAGTCGGCACGCGTCTTGGTACAATCCTAGGCGTATGTCTGGGCTACGTCCCAGCGCAAACTGACGGGACCGCCTCTACAACCGGCGCGTGTCTGGACACAAGTCTGGGCGTATGCCTGACACCAGTCGGCCGAAGCTTGCCTCCGTAGCCGGCACCTGTATGAACCCACGTCGGACTGGCTGGGGGCGTCTGCACCCCGCAACCAGCGCCTAAGTCTGGGCGTAAGTCTGGGCTGGGCGGTGAGCACCAGCTCGCACTGGCCAAGGTCCGTCCCGGCAGCCGACCAGGCGCCGGCCGAGTGTGGCGGCCCGGCCGACGGGGTCCGCGACGGCCACGGCCTGATCGACACGTCTATCTGGCGGCCGCTGGGCCGGCCCGTGATTTATGGCCCGGCCGGCCATAGCGACGCCAGGTGCGCCGCCACCGACGGCCATTTTGTCGCCTCCGAGCTGCCGACGCGTCAGCGCCCGCCCCGTCGGCTGTGGCCGGTCACCGAGCGACGGCCGCCCCAGGCGGGAATCGTCGGCCACCACCGTCGACGATTGATGCCAGGCAGGGGCGGATCCAGGAATTTTGATAGGGGAGTGACATTTTCATGGATGTGCGCCATTTCTCCGGGGTGGCACCACTGATTTTGAGTGTTTTCGAGTGCAATCGAATGTTCCGAATCGGCGCCTTTTCTATTCTGATGATTGCCATCGGCTGAAAAATTCGTTGAGCGTGGGAGGAGGAGGGCTGCACTCCAGAGTCAAGCGTCCTGGAGGGGTTGGTTATTGGAATTTAGGGGCGCGTCTACTGCGTTGGTCATGTAGCCTGGAGGGGTATCTGATTCCAATCGGGGGACGTATCCATGGATGAGGGGCGTTTGTACCCAGTTGTCCCACCGGGTCTACCAATGACGTTAGGCTACCGTCTCTCGCAAGGTCTGCTACTTCAAAATGGCCCCTCTGGTAGCCCAGCCGGTAACTCGTTAACTTTTGATCCCCACCAGCATGACCATCTGAGTCCAATTGTGAAGCGCATTGTGTGCGGAGCGTTTACACGCCCTCGGTACCATACAGCCAAGGTGAAGATCTCTCACCAAGCCAAGGGGCCAGGCATGGACGACAAAATGAAAAAAGGCCTGGAAAAAAATACAGGAATAAAAAAGCATTTCAATGAGCTTGATCAATGGAGAGTTTCATACGAAAAGGCCACTGAATATTTCAAAAATAATATTTAGCTTACGTCCGTTTCCTTTTTCTGCTTACTATCCAAACACCAGTTGCAACATCAAGAGAGAAGAAGCAAGTGTCCCAACACATTTCAATCATCACATTTCAATCAACGATATTGGTTCTTGTACCACTGAGCCTATCCTTCCACGGCACGGTTACAGTAACATGTACCGAGCACGTCCGATAAAATATACCTGCGCAAAACACTGCTGGGGCAGCGGAAATTGATAGCCGTCAGAGCGACAAGATTGCGGCTTGTCCGCACGAGCTAAAGGTGGTCCGATCACCGCACTCATGCATCAAATGATACATGCCGGCTGGATCCCACCGAAGTTGAGAGCTGAGCAAACACTGTTCTGCGCTATCCGGACACCCCTCTAGGCTGGGCAACGCCTCGATTGTGACAAGGCACTCATGCAGCAGGCGCTCATGAGGATAAGGCAGGCATTCATCTGGACTAGACTGATGCCCTCTGAACTTGACAGGCGCCGTTCTAGAGTCTGCGTAAGGCACCCATATGGACTAGACTGATGCTCCTCTGGACTAGAGGAGCCCTTCTGGAGTCTGCATAAGGCAGACACTCTTCTAAACTAAGCAGGCACACCTCTAGAAAGGAAAACACCCGTCTAAGCCTGACAGGTGCCCCTCTAAATAACGACGGTACTCCTCTGCACGACGAAGGGACAAACCTTGGTGATAAAGACACACGCCTCGATAAAAAACACCGATCTGGAATACACAGGCACTCCTCTGGACTAGTCAGGTACCGTTCTAAACTAGGAAGGCGCCTCCTATGCATAGCGAAAGCAGGGCGCGTGTCTTGTGTCTGTCTAGTCCAGAGGGGCACCTGTCCTGTGCTCTGGACACCAAGGCCCTCCCTTTGGGTGTACTGATGGTTTTGCGGCTTTTATGTCATGGAAACAAGTTGAACACTGAAAGGTTAAGGAATGCCTATGATTTCCGGTCCAGAATTACCTATAGTTCACCGCATCTATGTGGTTTGCAGACTTTACTTTCGATTTGGCGTGTCTTTTCTCGTATAGTGAAACCTGTAGACACCAAACTTTGCTGCTCCTTCCGTGGCAAGGATCCAAGAACGTAAAATGCTGAGCAAAACACGTCCTAATTCTCATACTGCCCACTTGTATTTCGAATGAAGTAAAGCTCATAGCTACTCAGATACAAGAGCTGGAGGAGCCCTCCTCAAAGCCCTCATCATCGCCTGGGTCCCGCCGGCTCGGGTCTGTCGTCCGCTGAAAAGGATCTCCGATGGTTCACGTTAAACCCGTTTTGTTGCGTTCTCTCTAGCAACTAACACAGTTTTTTTGCCCCTTGTTTATGTTCGCAGCGGTTGCCGACGAAGTCATCACCACTACCTGCTGTATAGCATGTGTATTACAGTCTCTTGGCAACATATATACACGGTGTGGGCACAAGACGGCACGGGCCACAAACCATCAGCCAGCCAGCTACCACAGTGCACCACGGGCGCAACATAAGTAAGCATCTCCGTAGCCGTCCAGGTAGCCCTGTTGGTTAGAGCGCTGGGCTGCACTGGTCTCCCCTGTCCTGACAAGACAGGGTTCGGGCCTATCCACGTGTTCGCGTCTAGCCACCGGCTGGGAGGGTCAGTTGGCAACTGGCCCGGTAAGTTCAGGAACCAGCTGCCGGGGTGGCCATGTCGGTGCATTGGAGGCACGTTAAACTGGAATTCATGGTTCGGGTGGTGGGGCTAGAGTTCACGCAACAAGCTCTACTCCGCGAGAGTCCTGATCCATACAGCCACCAATGCCGCCCCGGTAGCTCAGTTGGTTAGAGCGCTGGTCTGCTCTGGTCTCCCCTGTCCTGGCAACGCAGGGTTCGAGTCGCTTCCCGCGCTCGCATTTAGCCCCCGGTTGGGAGGGTCAGTTGGCAGCTGGCCGGATAAGGCCGGGGGCGAGCTACCGGGCAGCCGTGTCGATGCATTGACGGCACGTTAAACTTTCGGTCAAAATTCTGCCGTTGAACTGGAATTCATGGATCGGATGGTGGGACCAGGGTTCACGCAACAAGCTCCGCTTAACAAGAGGACCCTGGTTCATAAAGCCACCCCAATAAGAACTCGGATACAATGCATTATATTTTTTAATGAAGTCCATAAAATCATCAATATAGCCTGTCTCTTCATCTCAGTAACGGCGCCAGGCTACAACCTCCACCACCAACATGCAGAGCGTGCGACTCAACAAAGCGTCACTCCAACACGACCTCGAGAAATGTGTCACTCGCACAAAACAGCGACACACAGGGGTGTCGTCCTTTTGTGGGGGTCATGGCCCCACCAATGTTAATCTTGGCCCCCTCAATGTTGATTTGGGCCCACCAATAACTTATGCTGTTTTTATGCTGATAAGAAAGCTAAAGAAAGAAAGAAGAAAAATACCATGCTACAGAGAAAACTTAGTTGTTGTTAGCCAGCATATTTTGTACTGTAAAGAAACAGATTAAGCTTAGACTTCCCGACCCTTAACTCACCCCACCAAAACGTTGGTGTCGTCCCTCCATAATGTTAGGCACCAAGGAATTACCTTCACCCATCGTCATCACAGCTCAGGCCGGCTGTACACCGATGCTCCATCAAGGCCGGTGTGTTTTAGCCTGCATACGGGCGGAACAAGATTATATTCGAGCCGTTGTATGTTTGTTGGTGTTTGTAGTGAGGGGAGGGTGACGGTGACGCTGACAATGACGATGACGTCGACGATGACGATGACGTCGACGATCGACGATGACGTTGAAAATGACGTTGACAATGACGATGGACCCGAATACGCTGTATGACACTGTAGTCGCATGCTACGACTCAGTTTTATGTTGACATGCACGGTGCACTGCTCTTTTGCTTATGTGACTTCACCTGTTACTGGACGATTTTTCCCGTTGGCGAGGATGTTGAATAAACGTAAACATACACATCGTCAAATAAAAATCAGAATTATTGAGGTCGGAAAATATAGTGGGCGAAATCCGATTAGTTTTTTTTGGGAGGAGGAGGAGGTCCAGTACACTTCGGCCCCCAATGTTTTTAAAAAATCGACACCCCTGGCGACACATCCTGTTCAAATTCGGCTTTCGAAATCTAGCTCACTTGGTCCGCTCGCTCGTTACTGGCTGAAATAAACTCATGAAGCAATCGGACCAATGATTAATGAAACTGTCGATTTTGTCAACTCCTGTAGGCGGAATTTGAGCAGCATGGTTGGTTATTGGTTTTACGACACATCAACCGTTGAGTCATGTAGCGTCGCCAATCTCTCACGCCGATTGGTCGCGGACGAAGAGTAGCAACAGGTGAGACTCGAACCCACAGCCTTTCGATTGTGAGACGAGCAACTTACCCCTAGGCTACTAGTCCCCACAATTTGAGCAGCATGGAACCCTTTGTGTCCGGATCTAATTTGCTACCATATCGGGTTTCTAAACCATTAAACAAACAACTTTAAAATCGTCAAATTCTTTCATCCGGAACGTTATTTTTAACTCGACAAAGGTTACTGCATTTTACTTTAATTTACTTCGGTTGGTTGGAGGAGGGGAGGGCAGGGGGAATACACCATGCCCACCCCGCTCTTTTTAAGCGCTTCGGAGGTTATGACCGGAATGTCCTCCACCCTCTTGGGTCCGCCAGTGTTCCACCATGTTGCATACCTTGCCTTTCTACAAAGGCATCTTGCTTCATTATCTCTTCATTTAATAACCTCGAAGAATAAACCTCAAGTGAATATCTAGCTCTCGTCACTTATGTCATGTATCCTTGGTAGCGACGCCCTGCTCCTCTGTTGGAACTATAATAATGTTTTTGTTGTTTATTTTCTCCACTGAAGCTCGCTTCGACTATATTTTTTTAAACTCTACTACATGAAATTTCCCGACAGTAGGTGGGATGAATCCCACCTATTTAACATGCTGGAAGAGGTCATGGGGGCACCTGATTAGCACTCTTGGGATGTCCCATCCCATCCCATCCCATCCCAGCAGTCAAGTGGACATCCGACCATTGTACAGCTTATACCGCCATTTCAATACCATTATTTTTCATCAAACGCTCTTAATCTTTGCTGAGGGACTCGAGGCAGCATTTCCACTGGCGGAGACTTTCACCAGCGTGGCATGGTGTAATAGAGCATTTAAATTTAACTTCCCTTACAACCAGATCTGTGAGTAGAGTACCAGCCATATCATTTTGAGGTTGACCAATTTTCACCACAATGTTATCCTGGAGTAACTTCATTCTTTGTTAAAAAAGGGGTCTGTGGAGACATTTCTGTGCGCGGGCAGCTTGCCATACATCTCGCATGGCACCGGTGCATGCCACCCACCCCGCGTGGAAGATGGATACGATCTTTGGCTTGCATCCCAGCGTCTCGAATTCAGCGCCAGGAAGGGATGGCAAGTTTATATTGCTGCCATTAGCAATGTAATTTGGTGGATATATCCCATGTGGAATCACCTTAGCGCTGCATACATGCCTGAAGGCGCGTGGTTGCATTGGCATTCGAGGGAAGGCGCCTTTGATTGGTAAGCAGAGATCCGACTTCACCGCACTTAAAAAAATTGACTTCGCTCGTCCGTCGCCCAGTGAGGTGCCTCACAACAAGTACGGATTAACGTTTCTGTTAGGAGTTTTGGCAACATGGCTGATGCCCGGTGCACCCGTGCGCGTCTCAGGCTTGACGGACGTCGGGCGTCCGTCTAAAACGGAGTGGAAACAAGTCGAGAATCGCCGGCACCCTGTCCGGCTCCGTTCTCGACGGATGTCGAATGTGCGTTTGTGGAGAAGTTGTATTATACTGCGTTATAGAGGCTTCGCTAAATGTCAAACCACGTCTCTCTTTTGGCCGGACGTCAGACGGGCGTCAGACGGACATGAAATGTCAGTCAAAAGTTGCCATCACGCACCGTAGTCGTTGAAAATTAGTGAATTGAACTCAGACACTAAAAACTTTTAATCTGAGAGAAAAAAAACAGTTAAGAATGAGAGAAAAAAATCCGAGTTTTATCACGCAGATTATGTTATCGACTTCCATTGTATTTCGTGACAAGTCTCAAGTGCATCTTACCTGGGGCGAAAATAGCATGCTAATTGAAGCTGCTACGAGTCACGCCAAAAGAAACCAAGGTGGGTCTCAACTGAACACAATATTTATTCAGGTACACTTTTACCCGGATGGGTGCGTAGATCAAAGAGCTCAGATGTAGCGGTCATCACACCCAAAATATATTGATGCAGCCTGCCACACCAATATGTAATAAAAAACAATTTGGCAAAATATTGTGACCACGAAAAGAGGTTTTTTTAATCATACTTCGATGTCCCCTACCCTGGGAACATACGTTTTCCTCGCGAAGATCAAGCGAGAACTTTACATGATTATTTTGAACGATCCACATTTGCCACACCTAAGTTTTTTCCAGGTCAACTCCCGTTTGCCCCTGAGCCGGTTGCACCGTTCTTGCTGTGTCGGGACTTTTAGGTAGGGAGGCGTAGGTGCGCAATATATTCTGCATTTAAAAGCACTGGATAGTTGGGTATGTGTGTCCTGATTGGTTGATTGATTATTGGGGTTTCAGGGTGTGTCATATCTGTGTCCTGAACTTGCAAGACTTCATCGGAGACCTCAATGTAGCTACGGGGACAGCTTCGCCAACTGCTACACCACGGAAGTACCGCGAACACACAAGCCACGCCTGAAACCGAGTACTGGGCCAGACGGACGTGTTCACCGCAGACCATCCACAACTCTTCAACTAGAGAAACGCATCTGGTGTCATCTTCTGCGGACCGGTGAGCCAGCCGGCCGGCCATGTGCTGGCAGGCGAGCGCGTCAGCACGTAGCGGTGTATCGAATCGTCAGAACACACGGACACGCGAGCCAGCGGCCGCCGACCGGTTCCAGGTAAGCGACCCGGCAAAAATCGCCCGACTCGCCAGTTTGACAACCTGAAGTCATTGCTTCCTCACCTTTCCTGGACACCCGATCTCAGCCACGGCTGCGAGCTGCACGGACATAAATCGTCCTCTGACAGGTGAAAACTGTATTTCACTGCATTGCGCTGCAGGACAGCATTGCAGCCATGAGCCGCCTGACGACAGCAGGTGGCACGTCGCCGCCCCTCATATATGGCCACGGCCGGTCACACGGCACGGCTGCCCCAGGTGGCACGTCGCCGCCCCTCATATATGGCCTCGGCCGGTCACACGGCACGGCTGCCCCAGGTGGCACGTCGCCGCCCCTCATATATGGCCACGGCCGGTCACACGGCACGGCTGCCCCAGGTGGCACGTCGCCGCCCCTCATATATGGCCTCGGCCGGTCACACACCACGGCTGCCACATGTGGCACGTCGCCGCCCCTCATATATGGCCTCGGCCGGTCACACACCACGGCTGCCACATGTGGCACGTCGTCGCCCCTCATATATGGCCTCGGCCGGTCACACACCACGGCTGCCACATGTGGCACGTCGTCGCCCCTCATATATGGCCTCGGCCGGTCACACGCCACGGCTGCCCCAGGTGGCACGCCGTCGCCCCTCATATATGGCCTCGGCCGGTCACACGCCACGGCTGCCCCAGGTGGCACGCCGTCGCCCCTCATATATGGCCTTGGCCGGTGGCACGAGACACACGGCATGACTTCCCTAGCTGATGCCGCCACCTCTCATATATCGCCTTGGCCGGTGGCACGAGACACACGGCATGACTTCCCTAGGTGTTGTCGCCACCTCCCATATATGACCTTGGCCGGTGGCACGAGACACACGGCATGACTTCCCTAGGTGATGTCGCCACCTCCCATATATGGCCTCGGCCGGTGGCACGAGACACACGGCATGACTTCCCTAGGTGATGTCGCCACCTCCCATATATGGCCTTGGCCGGTGGCACGAGACACACGGCATGACTTCCCTAGGTGATGTCGCCACCTCCCATATATGGCCTCGGCCGGTGGCACGAGACACACGGCATGACTTCCCTAGGTGATGTTGCCACCTCCCATATATGGCCTTGGCCGGTGGCACGAGACACACGCCATGACCGCCGCGAGCGGCGCTGGCGAGTCAACCGCCGCGGTCACGTGGCGCGGCCTCGCCCGATGTCACACACACACACGTCTGACTAGAGATGACATAAAGACATAATGACATACAAGATCAGTGCAACTATGAGCCACAAGGGCTCTTCTTGGTTGCACTCTGGAAAATCAACCAGTTGCCCACCGAATCCGTCGATCAGCCCTCCCTGGAATACTGAAAAGCAAGCCTTCCATTTAAAAATAAATAATCGTCTATGCTGTTTTTAAAGATGTTTGCCATGCAGCTACTGACGATGGTTTCAGGCAGCTGGCTGATATGAATGAACCGACCTGCCTTAGACCTGCCACGACACCTCACCTGACATGACCAACCATGGTATGTGGGCGAGGGCACACCGTCTCGGCTGTAAAGCCGATGCCATACCGAGTTGCGGAACCTTGATACACATCCGTAACACATGGAATGCCATGCCATGGCGTGAGGTGGCCACCGACTCGCCGCTCCCGCAGCGGCCCCGATAATATGACGCTCCGTGACAGGCGCGCTAGTCCGGGCGCGTGATGGATCAGCGGCCGTGTGTCCAGGTGGGCCCCGGCCCGGCCCCGGCCCCAGTGCGGCTGTGGACGCGGCCACTAAATCAGCAGACCGTGCAGCCAGCACGCGTCAGTCCGCCGCAGAGCAGACCGCAATTACGCCGACTCGGCAGTAGCCAACGGGCCCTGCTGGTCCCGCTGCCCCACTGGCACTCCGCCCAAATCAACTCGCTGGGTTCTGATTCAACACGGGTCCTGCTGCCCCACCGGCACTCCGCCCAAATCAACTCGCTGGGTTCTGATCCCACACGGGTCCCGCTGCCCCACCGGCACTCGCTGGGTTCTGATTCCACACGGTTCTGCTGTTCCACTGGGAGAGTGCTACAGCGGTTCCGCTGGCCCACTAGAACACTGCCACAACGACCCTAGCGGGCTTTGATTCGCCATCAGTCCTGGTGGGTCCTGCTGCCCAAATGGGCCTGCTGGAGTCTGATGTCCCACTGACCTAACAGATCCTGCTGCTACACTGGGAAATTCATTGTCGGTTGGAGGTCAGATATAAATTACGATCCTTAATGTTTGCTGTCGAAGACGCAGATGCGATGCATGCATACAATGTGCATACCATTATGCACTATAAGCTTAGTTCTTTGAAATGCCCCTCCTTCAACGACAATAAACGCTACACGGTTCTGAAGCCGATGAGACTTGTTAGCTACATCATATATCGCTACCATACAGCATGGAACTCTAGGATGGCAAGCATCATGGAACAGTGGAAGATTAGAAGAAACAAAAAAATATGTCCTAGGGTTCTTTACGACGCATGTAACTGCTACGTCATATGTGAAAAATTCCGTGATTTGTCATACAGTGTGATTTTCCGCGAAACAAAACCTCCGACTCTGAAGACACTAACGGGACTGGTCCGAGACTGACGCCTTGCTGGAAGGGGTCGGATCTCCAGACAGATCTTCAACGTGGTGTGGCGTCCACAATACCTGCCACATCGCGTTCCTCGCCCATGGCCACCGAAAACCAGCCCTGGCGCGTCGCCCGGACAGTGTGTGTGACTGTATGCTGGGGAGCCGGCGACAGATCTGCCTACAGTCGGCGTGACGGGAACACGGCCTCCAGCCGCCGCAGCTGTCCCGCGTGTCGTCTGCCGACTGACGCCACACTTGGCCCCGCGTCGGCCGACATTAGTCACGATCAGCACTGCTCCCGACACCCATCCGTCCGAAGTCACAGCACGGCCCCGGACACCCGCCCACCCGTCCGACGTCGCAGCACGGCCCCGGACACCCGGACACCCGTCCGACGTCGCAGCACGGCCCCGGACACCCGGACTCCCGTCCGACGTCACAGCACGCCCCGGACACCCGGACACCCGTCCGACGTCACAGCACGCCCCGGACACCCGGACACCCGTCCGACGTCGCAGCACGGCCGGTCTGGCGCCGGACACCCGCCCACCCGTCCGACGTCACAGCACGGCCCCGGACACCCGGACACCCGTCCGACGTCACAGCACGGCCGGACACCCGTCCGACGTGGACAGCCCGGACACCCGTCCACCCGTCCGACGCAGCACGCCCTCCGGACACCCGGACACCCGTCCCTCGGACACCCGTCCGACGTCGCAGCACGGCCGGTCTGGCGCCGGACACCCGCCCACCCGTCCGACGTCACAGCACGGCCCCGGACACCCGGACACCCGGACACCCGTCCGACGTCGCAGCACGGCCGGTCTGGCGCCGGACACCCACCAGTCCTCGGGCAGTGCCAGCCGGGCGTCGGTCAGCCCAGCGGTCGGACAGTCAGTCATCGCTTGCTGCGACTTGGCACATACCATGGTGGCGCAGCGACATTGCCACCTTGATCCACCGGGCTCCGAGAAAGAAGAACCTTGGGCTCCTTCTACCCCGCATTCAATGGATACGTCTCACGTCGGGGCAGACCACTTTTTTACGCTTCACCATGATTTGAAATTTTAAAGGCGACGGTGGCATTCATCAACTGTTTTAATCCCTAAATTACTTCAATAATTCAAAGGAGCGCCTCAGTATATCTCGCTTTGTGATTGGTCAAAATATATGCGACGTCACATATATAGAGTTCAGCGATCCTTGACTGCCGCCCATATCTTCCGGCACGTTGCCGGTTCGTACGAACCGCGACAGTTTCAGCTTGTATCACATCCGATCGTATTGATCCGACCAAATTGATCGTAGAGATCGGCGCTTAAGTCAGAAGCAATGTTCATCGGCCTCCTGACGGCCGACAAGGTGACATTGTCGAGCGATTCTGCACGCCGAGACAGTCCGTCGATCTCTCCTAGTGGCCTCGTTCGCTGCGACCAACATTCATATGCATATGTACCACTGGCAGATAGGGGTACGAATATAATAGAGTTCTTCAGAAACTCGACACCCAGAAGGCCTGTTTCTACACAGCACCCTGTCGAATTCCCAAGGAAGTTGCTATATGGGGTTGTCTAGGGCCGAGAATACGAATTTGAACTTTTTAGGCCCCTAGGTCTCACGGTTTTTACGTCACGATGACGTCATATACTGACTTTTTTCTGCTCATTGCAAATTTCAATGCGATTATAACTCCGAGGTTTATCATTATTTTTCCATTCTGTAAAATGTTTTGCAAAGCAGACGTATGGTATTGCATAATATTTTTCCTAATTAATTTTTTCATCCATGTTTTATTATTTTTTACATTATATATTTTATACATCATTTTTCGAAAAATGTATAAGTGTCGATTTTCGAAAAACATCCATATTCTGATTCTCCGTGCAATTCTCCATACGAAACAATCAACGATAGAGTGGTCGCACTCTTGGGACACAGTCAGAAAAATCGCAAAAAAAACATACCACCTGATGTGCCTCCATTTGGAGTAGCGTTGTGAAGAGCTGAGCGCGAGCGTGGCTGGTGGATCCAGTGAGGGTGGGATTGGGCCTGGGTATGGGGGAGGAGCATGGGCGTCGCCACCGGGGGGTCTGGGGTCGGACCCCCACTTTGAAAATTATGGGGTCGACCCCAAAAAAGCAACCGGTCAACGATACAAACACCGGACATCCGACATCGCTTTCCCCCGGGTGAATCTGAGATGGCGCCGCTCTTCGATCCTGGGTGGGGGGGGCGGTGGAAAGCGTCCCTGACGAAGGCGCCGCTCTCCGATCCGGGGGGGGGGGGCGTGGGAAGCGTGCCTGGCGAGGGCGCCGGGTGGATTCGAGAGGACGCCGAGGCGATCCGAAAGGGCGACTCCTTAACCAAGGGGGGGGGGGGCAAAAAAACATGATGACCTCCCTTTCGGAGCCAAAGGGGGGGGGGTATGGCCCCGTTGCCCCTCCCCCTGCGGCCGCCAGTGCTTCTTTTACAACCATTACAACTGAGCTCTAGGTTTTACAAAGATATGCGTGACGTATGTGTAATATTTGTATATAGCACTGAAATTACCTGTGCGGATTGGCCTTTCTCCAACCGCCGACATAATACGGCGAAGATCGTCAGTGGCTTGTTGTCTGTCGGGAGAGACATCACTTGCTGGTCGTCAGGGTGACGACGATGACGATGTTTCGGCTTCAGCGGTATCCTGTGTCGAGCTCTGGGACCGACTATGCTGAGCATCTGATGTGCTGGGCTGTGAGGGTTCTGCAATTTGCTGATCTTTCCACGGCACTTGCTTCTTGCATGTGGTGCAAAGGCTTGCCCCTGGATTCAACACATCTGTAATACTGGGATGTTTGTCGATGTATTCCTGGGTTAGTGGTCTCAAACCTGACCTCTTATGCTTTGGGTGTGAATTGAAAGGATTCGCACAAAATGTTGCCACTAAACACCCTGTGTGCCATTCTGCATTCGCTTGCGAAGCCTCACCAATGTCACACACAGCACCGAGGGCTACTGACGAATAACTAGCATGTCAGACCCCAACAACGACGCCGCTACATCTCATCGTGCGAATCGCGTCACCATTGTCAATACGCTCGTGTTTCCATGACGCTCGTATTACGTGCTATGCGGCCTCGCCTAGACCCGCGTTTTCACGACAGTGATCGAATTGTACGTGCAGTACGGTCGTTTCGCATCTCTCACAGACAGTGAGTCTATGCCCCCCCCCCCCCCTCCTGAGTCCCTGAGGGAAGCAACTTATGCTAGATCTGTAGCGATTTTGCGAGAGTATGGGCAAGCACGGCTTCCCGACCCTTCCCCCCCCCCTCCGCCCCGCTTAGCAACACATCCGCCACACGGGCGCGCTCACCGACATCGCTCCCCCCAGTCAGCAACACTTCGGCCACCAAGGAAGGTTTGGTGCCCTTTTGGAGCTGACCTTGGGCCCTTTTGGTGAGATGCCCCCCTGACAGAGTTCCTGGCTACGTGCCTGCTCACAGAACGCTGCGTATATGGTCTACATTCAGAAGAATTAGCGACAGGTTACGTAAAACTGGATGTATATTTTAGAAATTTCATGAAATGCAGCGCGTTTTGAATTGTTCTGTGCTGCTGTCATTCTATGCCATTCTTGACTGCAGTCGCAACTTGATTATTCTTGGACTACCGGAAATTCCCACCGTATAAACACTACGGCGCATTGTCCAAAGCCCCCTCCCCCACTTAATACATACGCTGCTCATTGGAGATGACCGGCGCAGCCCACCGCAAACCTGAACCCTACCCCAACCCTAGATGGCATCCAGCAGCGAGATTCTCGCCCATAGTTGCATTGTGCATAGCGCTGCTGCAACAGCCAGGACATAGGCCTGTGCTATGTTATAACGATTTTTCCGACGGTGTTCCAGGGGTGCGCCCATTCTATCTATGATTGTTCCTAATACAGAATTGCACAGAGAATCAGAATATGGATGTTTTTCGAAAATCGACACATACATTTTTCGAAAAATGATATATAAAATATATAACGTAAAAAATAATAAAACATGGATGTATAAATTCATAAAGAATATTATGCAATACCATACTACGTCTGCTTTACAAAACATTTTACAGAATTGAAAAATAATGATAAACCTCCGAGTTATATCGCATTAAAATTTGCAATGAGCAGACAAAAAATCAGCATATGACGTCATCGTGACGCAATAACCGTTAGACCTAGGAAGCTAAAAACCTCAGATTCGTGTTCTCGGGCCTAGACAATCCCATACACAAACTTGCATGGGAATCCGAGGTTGTGCTGTGTTATCGAGGTGTCGAGTTTACAAAGAATGACCCAGTACGAAGAGAGAGCGAGCGAGAGAGGGAGCGAGAGAGCGAGAGAGAGTGTGTGAGTGAGAGTGAGATTGAGTGAGAGTGAGAGTGAGAGATAAGCGAGCGAGGGGGAGAGAGCGAGGGAGAGAAACAGAGTGAGAGAGAAAGAGTGAGAGATAAACAAACAAATGAACAATGAGGGTGAGACAGCGAGGAGAGATAAGGGAGTGATACTGGCATTGTGAGAGGGGCAGACAGAGATGGAGAGAGAGGTGGGATATGGCGCGAGAGTCGAGAGGGGAGCCCCGGGCGCGACGCGCCAAACGACCGATCCAGGACGATATGTGTGGCCTACCAGTACGTGGCCATCGGCCGCTATCAAAATGGAAATGGATCCTAATAAACAAAGGGCTTGCATAGTGAGCGGCGCGGTGGGCGGGTTGGCATGTGTAAACAGAGTCGGCGGGGGGCAGACCACTGACCAGTTAATGATGCCATCCCGGAGGTGAGCCTTCACCATCACCGTCACCGTCACTGACGTCGGCAAGCAAGCAAGCAAGCAAGCAAGCAAGCAAGCAAGCAAGCAAGCAGGCAGGCAGGCAGGCAGGCAGGCAGGCAGGCAGGCAGGCAGGCAGGCAGGCAGGCAGGCAGGCAGGCAGGCAGGCAGGCAGGCAGGCAGGCAGGCAGGCAGGCAGGCAGGCAGGCAGGCAGGCAGGCAGGCAGGCAGGCAGGCAGGCAGGCAGGCAGGCAGGCAGGCAGGCAGGCAGGCAGGCAGGCAGGCAGGCAGGCAGGCAGGCAGGCAGGCAGGCAGGCAGGCAGGCAGGCAGGCAGGCAGGCAGGCAGGCAGGCAGGCAGGCAGGCAGGCAGGCAGGCAGGCAGGCAGGCAGGCAGGCAGGCAGGCAGGCAGGCAGGCAGGCAGGCAGGCAGGCAGGCAGGCAGGCAGGCAGGCAGGCAGGCAGGCAGGCAGGCAGGCAGGCAGGCAGGCAGGCAGGCAGGCAGGCAGGCAGGCAGGCAGGCAGGCAGGCAGGCAGGCAGGCAGGCAGGCAGGCAGGCAGGCAGGCAGGCAGGCAGGCAGGCAGGCAGGCAGGCAGGCAGGCAGGCAGGCAGGCAGGCAGGCAGGCAGGCAGGCAGGCAGGCAGGCAGGCAGGCAGGCAGGCAGGCAGGCAGGCAGGCAGGCAGGCAGGCAGGCAGGCAGGCAGGCAGGCAGGCAGGCAGGTGGGGCGGGGAGACGATCCTACAGCCGGCCGACTCGGTCGCCAGTCGAGCCTACGCGGCGGCGGCCGTGGTGACCGGGATTGCCCGGCATGCGACCGGACCGGACCCGGTCAGTCAGTATCACACCCGCGCCACCGCTGAGGCGGACGGTCCGGCCGGCGGGGGAAGATACCACCTGGCTTCTCCTGGCCACCGCCTGATCGGCGGACCGAGCCTACGCCTTGATGTGGCAGCGCAGTTTGCGGCCAGAAACACAGCTCGCACCCCGCTGAATGGGGTATCGCGGCACGCCATCAAACGCGGCAGGGGCGGCGCGACGCGTACAGTACGGCGCACACGCCACCACTGAAGCCGACATCAAAGACTAGCCCCACGCACCGGATGCCGCCTCCGGCCACAACTTCCGCCCGCCTCGACGTGTGCACACCAGCCCAACAGCTGCCTGTTCAGTAGCCGGCGTATCAGTTTACAAATGACACACTGCTCCATATTGCTGCACTCAATTGAGGAACGATTAAACGCGACCTTCAGGTGGTTTTCCGAGACACTGGGTGTTTGTATGCTTGTTTTCCCAATGAGTAATTGTTTGTATGCTTGTTTTCCCAATGGGTAAGTCCCAAGCAGGCAACAGCAATACACTAAGGATAGGAGCTTTCTACCGATCAGGAACCCTGCCACATTCTCAGCAACTGGAGGTTGATAAGGTGATTTGTGAGGAAATCAGTAGAAACTTTCAGAAGTGCCTTATTCTTGGTGACTAAGTTAAAAGGATATGAAAATGTTGGTGTTGGCTCCCCATCATGCAAAATGTTTAGGAAATGCCTTGAAGAGGACCTGTTCTTACACAAGTTTGTATCGGAACCTACCAGGCATGGCTCATTCTTGGACCTTGTATTCTCGGATTTAAGTGACTTTGTTCAAGACTTGACTGTAGGAGAAACTCTGGGAGGAAGTGACCATAACATAGTTAGATTCACGGCACATGTAGTGGAAGTTATTAAGGATAATTTGGTAAAGGTTCCAAATTTCAACAGAGCAGACTTTGACTGCATGAGAGCGGCTTTAAGTGCCATAAGATGGGAAGAAGAATTATCCAATTTAAATGCCTGTGAAATGTGGAAAAAGTTCAAATCTTACTTGTAGGAACTTCAGATTAGACATGTCCCCCGAAAGCAAAGACGCAAGAGAAGGGTAGGAAAGCCAGCATGGCTTACACCAGACTTGATAAAAGCAATTAAGGCTAAGAAAGCTGCATTTAGAGTGCTTAAGGAAGCTTCAAATATTGTAAATCTAAAGGCGTATTGAAACCCTAGGGACACTGCGAAGCAAAAAACCAGAGCAGCAAAGCGAGCAAAAGAACTGGATTTAGCTAGGAACTGTAATGTAGTTCCTATTTTCAAGAAAGGAGAACGAGGGAAAGTTGAAAATTTTAGGCCAGTAAGTCCCCCACCCCCAATCTGCAAAGTATTCGAAAAATTTATTAAGGATATAAAAGTTATTTATATAGAAAGAAAAAAAATTTTTTAAAAAAAAAAAAAAAAAGTTTTTGGGAAAGGGCCCTCAAAAACCAAAAACACTTTTTTAATTAATAATATAAAAAAAAAAAAAAATAAAAAAAAAAATAATTGGTTAATAAAAACTTAAAAAAAAAAAAGACCATTTAAAAAATAACCAAAAAAAATTAAAAAAAAAACCAAAAGAACCAAATATATAAACTTTATAAAAAAAAAAATTTTTGTTTTTTAAAAAAAAAAAAAAAAAAAAAAATTAATAAAAAAATATAAATAAAAAATATTAATTTTATTAACCCCAAATCCAAAAAATGGGCAAAAAAATATTTTTTATATTTATAAAAAAAAAAAAAAAAAAACAAAACTAAAAAATTTATAAATTTAAAAATGAAATAAAATTTTTTGGGAAAAAAAAAAAAAAAAAAAAAAAAAAAAAAAAAAAAAAAAAAAAAAAATTTTTTACTTGTGAAGTGGTCCCAAGAATGGCAAATTTAATTTAATTTCGATAAGTGCAAAATCATGCATGTAAGTAAGCAGCATATTAAGGCTCCACACTTGACGGGCGGCCAAGTGCTATTAGTGACTCAACAGGAGAAGGATTTAGGTGTTATTCTAAACACAAAACTGGGGGCATCAGAACAGACCAAGGAAGCCAAGAAGGCACTGAGAATGCTTGGGGCAATAAATAGGAATGTATCATACAGAAGTGAGGAAGTCATCAGGAAGCTTTACTGTGCATATGTCAGGTCACATTTGGAATACTGCACCCAAGCTTGGTCTCCTAGCTATGAAAACAAATTGTTGGCTTTTAGAGAGAGTACAAAAGAGGGCTACAAAAATGGTTATTGGTATAAGCAACCTGGCACATGAGGAAAGATTGAAGAAATTGAATATGTTTCCACTTAGATATAGAAGGCTGAGAGGAGATATCATCGAGGTCTTTAAATTTGTCCATGGTCTGGAGAGGGGATATCTTTGGGGAAATGTTTGAATTTAACAGAAATGATGCAATTAGAGGTCATCAATTCAAAATTAAAGTCAACCGCAGCAGAACAAGGTTAAGACAGTCTTTCTTCACCAACAGGGTAGTAGAACACTGGAACCGGCTGCCAAAAACCATTTTAAGTAGCAGCACATTTGACACCTGTAAAAACAGCATAGACAATCATTATAAGAATAGAGGGCTTGCTTTTCAGTATTACAGGGAGGGCTGATGGACGGATTTGGTGGGCAACTGGTTGAGTGTACAGAGTGCAACCAAGAAGGGTCCTTTTGGCTCATAGTTGCACTAATATCTTTATGTCTTTATGGAGCCCCGAGGAAGTAATAGTGTTGCATGTTTGGGAGATGTTGGGAAACCCCATCGGAAGATGCCAAACAAAGTCTTCAAATACTCCGTCAAGGTAAGTCAATCCTGGCGTCTCTGGAAGCCTGTAGTGACTCGGCCGATGTATGGCAGCCCCGGCGGCTGCTCTAGCCTCAGAGTGCGATGTCACACACCGCCCACACGCGCCCCAGCTGGGGCCCAAGATGGCGCCGACACCATCAGTCTGGCGGAGCGACTGCACCTGTCCAAATGGGCCGCTCCCACCGCTCACCGACGCTGGGCACCTCTCGAGACGGATAGCGGACACTTCAGCAAGTGAAGAACTATGGGACGTAATCACAGTAGGCATGGGCGAAGAAGCTACGTGGACTCAGGGCTATATCCAGTCCTCGGCACATGTCTGCCTTCAATCACGTCGCATGTATGTATTCCCACGGACAAAAGACAGCATGTCGTACAAATTATGCATTGCTGTCCCTCCATCCTCTAATGTATTCATTGGCTTCAAATTCACCTCCCAGGGACCAGATGACAAGTGCAAGTAGTCGGGCACGCATGGAATATGCTTTCGGGACATTTTGAGCACATCGTTGGATACGGCTAGGAATGGCAGTGCAGACTAGTCAGCGTTTGCTGCACCAGTCCAAGTCTGCGAAACGATTCGGTTCGGGGCAGGATCACCAGCACCAGCAGCCGGACCCTGGGGTGGAATTGTGCGACTGGCTCAGCACGGATCGCTGCCGGCGCCCGCGAAAGCATCCGACGACACTGCTGGCCGCGCCGGCTGTCGTCTCCGCGCCAGACCGGCAACTGCCGACGAGTGACGTCACTGACTGACGGAGCGTCCAGAGCCGACACCGACGCGCTGTGATCGATCGCCTTCGGTCATTTACTGGTGGGCATGGACAGGCCGACAGAACGGACAGGACGATCAATCGATCTGGACCTTGACCCCCAACTAGGTTGGTTGCACCTACCGATGAACTTGCACAGTCACTTGTTGAATCTTGCGGACAAAGTTGGCAATCTATTTCATATTCGGTGGTAATTTCTCGATCTGAAGGCGATCCAGTGCGTTCTTCGAATCCCGTCCGAGGGACGGGTCACCGCCCCACAGCCGACGGCATCCTTTCCCCCTGCAGGTGAGCCGGTGCCACGCTCGGCGCCGGCTGCTCTCGGGAAGTGTTGTTCTCGGCGCGGCGCCAATTCCCACGCGCCGCACGGCGCCACGTCTGGTGGCGGCGGTTTTTGCGGCGCACCTGCAGCGGCTGCAGTGGGCAGCGGCAGCGGCCGGCTGCAGCGGCCGTATCAATAACACACGGCCGGCATGTCCTCGCGGTCGGACGGCCGGCCGGAAAAACGGCCACCGGTGCGGCCGCCCGCCGCTGGGAACGGCAACCGACCCGGACACACACCGTGTCAACTCGACTCGCACCTGAGAACCCGAGCCGAGATCATCGTGTGACCTCTTCTCAGTACCTGGGGCCCCGGGCCGAGATAATCGTGTGGCCTCTTCTCGGTACCTGGGGCCCCGAGCCGAGATCATCGTGTGGCCTCTTCTCGGTACCTGGGGCCCCGAGCCGAGATCATCGCGTGGACTCTTCTCGGTATCTGGGGCCCCGAGCCGAGATCATCGTGTGGCCTCCTCTCGGTACCTGGCCCCAAGCCGAGGTCATCGTGTGGCCTCTTCTCAATACCTGGGGCCCCGAGCCGAGATCATCGTGTGGCCTCTTCTCGATACCTGGGGCCCCGAGCCGAGATCATCGTGTAGCCTCTTCTCGATACCTGGGGCCCCGAGCCGAGATCATCGTGTGGCCTCTTCTCAGTACCTGGGGCCCCGAGCCGAGATCATCGTGTGGCCTCCTCTCTGCCTGGCCCCACCGGTCATCTGTGCCTCTTCTCAATACCGGGGGCCCCGAGCCGAGATCATCGTGTGGCCTCCTCTCGGTACCTGAGGCCCCAAGCCGAGGTCATCGTGTGGCCTCTTCTCGATACCTGGGGCCCCGAGCCGAGATCATCGTGTGGCCTCTTCTCAGTACCTGGGGCCCAGGTCCGAGATCATCGTGTGGCCTCTTCTCGGTACCTGGGGCCCCGGGCTGAGATCATCGTGTGGTCTCTTCTCGGCACCTGGGGCCCCGAGCCGAGACCATCGTGTGGCCTCTTCTCTACCTGGCCCCGAGCCAAGATCATCTGTGGCCTCCTTCGGTACCTGAGGCCCCAAGCCGAGGTCATCGTGTGGCCTCTTCTCGATACCTGGGGCCCCGAGCCGAGATCATCGTGTAGCCTCTTCTCGATACCTGGGGCCCCGAGCCGAGATCATCGTGTGGCCTCTACATAAGTAAACATTACCATTGTGCAAGAGAACACACTTGAGGCTGCGCTTAAAGCTATCAAGAAATAATCGCCATTTTGTTGCACTATACGAGGTAACACCGAATTGCTTGAGAAGACATGGGAATCGTGGCAGTAAGCAACCTGCTGTCTTTGAGAAAAAAACATTACAATCTGGTCACAGTTTTAGAAATACGAAACTTTTGCAGATCGGTCAAGTATATATTTTTTTCTTGCAGGCTGGAGGCTCCTTGCTTTCTTTGCCCTCTCAGCTGTTTTCTTGGAGAGCCCCAACTCACGCACCAAGTCATTCAATTTTGGTTGGCTAAACTGCTGAGGGGCTGATGACTGTTTGGCATCAGATGAGGAGGCTTCTCATTCTGAAACGATTTTTTAAAGCTCGTTATCACAACCCTCATTACCTTCCTCATCATGTTCACTGCCTTCATTTTCAGATGTAGTAAAACCATTAAAAAACTGGAACGGGGAGTTCATCAGTGCGGAGTAATTTGAGTTCCTGAGGAAATACTGGGGTAGGAGATTTATGCCGGTATTTCTTGCCGACACCCTTCGTTGGTTGATTGTTGGTTTTACGACAAATCGATCGTTGAGTAATGCAGCGTCGCCAACCTCTCAAGCCGATTGGTCGCGGGCGAAGAGTAGCGACAGGTGAGACTCGAACCCACGACCTTTCAATTGTGAGACGGGCAACTTACCCCTAGACTACTCGTCCCCCCGACACCCTTCGTGCTGACCAGGCAAAAATAGCAGCCAGTTGTGTTTTTTTTTGGGTTCTCGCAAAACCATGGGAACTCTAAAAGGCAGACCCTTTCGTTTTCCTTTTGTTTAGTCACGAAGCACTTCTTCACAATTGACAATATGAGAAGCCCATTTAATGTCGTACCAAATGCACTTAAGTAAAAAATGGCTTACATTACCCCGGCTCCCCTGCATCACGGGTGTAGACACCCGGGGAGCCACCTGCAGTGGAAGTACAGCGCGCACCCACCTCAGGTGGGCCGGGGCACAACAAATGACAGCACGTACCGGGCGTTGTCAGAGACATCACTGCTTCTATCCCGTCCCTACATATATCGCAGAGCGGTCAGCACACCTATCACAACAACCGTGAGTACCAGAGACGACGCGGTCCGTCCGTGGCGCGCTGCCGTGGCTTGATTCCAGGGTGTGCCTCACCTGCACATCAGATGGACGGCCAGGTGTTCGGGTGGCATGTGGTCGGGGTCACGGTCGGGTCGCAACACCACTGTCGTCGTCGCTCCGAGTGCACGGCGTAACGAGGCAGCGGCTGGCGACGACGGCAAGTACTCACACCGGACGGGTAATGGCCGACATTCTCTCGACGGGAGACGGCAAAACGCGGCGGTCGCACGCGGCGCTCGCGTTTAAGCTCCCAGCTGGGGGTGCGGCCCACGATGAGGGTCTGGGGGATGTCGGTGGTGATAGGAGGGGGCGTGTTGTCGCAAGGTGGCAACGAATGAGCCGACAGGCGGCGTGTGCCGAGTCTTGCGCTTTGCTGCCGGTGGAAAAAAAAACCCTGGCGAGTCTGGACAGCCACAGGACATGACACCGCACGTCAGCAGCACCGTGCGGCTGCTGAAGCCGGTGCGTTCAGAAGCTAGTCGTCAGGCGTCCAGCTGGTGCTGGAGGAGTCGCCTGTCCGCCGCTAGCGGGCGCCATCGGGCGCGCGCCGACACCGCAGTCACAGCCGCGCCAAGGCCACGGCGAGTACGCCGTGTGACAGGCGGCTGACCGATGGTCGCCAGATATCGGGTGCGATCGGGAGCCGGTCGGGCCGGCCGCCGGCCGTTGCGCCTGACGCCTGACGCCGGACGCCTGACGTATGACGCCTGACGACGCGCCGCGCCGGCACGACGATGAGTTGTGGCCGGGCGTCACTGGCGTCGCCGGCGGCCGTAAAAACAATGCCGTCGCGATACCATCTGCAGGCCGGTTTTTGCCCGCCGGAATGTCGCGTCTGCGCGCCCGTGAAAACCATTGTGTCCGAGTGTGACAAACGCGCTGTGGCCGCGGCGTGCGCGGTGCCGCGGCCGGCCTGCAAGCGGCGAGAGGTGCGGCCGGACGGCGCGGCGCAAAAACACGCCTATCGGCCGCACGGATCGCGGCCCGGTGACCGGGAGCGGCCCATCGGGCCAGCGAGAGTCACCGGCACACCTGGACACACATCTGCCGCCCACTGGCCAGAGGAACGACTCCGGTACACATCGGGCGCACATCTGCCGCTCACGAGCCGGGCAGACACCCCGGCACACCTGGGGTCACATCTGCCGCTCACGACCCGAGCAGACACCACCGACACACCTGGGGCCTACATCAGCCGCTTACAAGCCGGGCAAACACCCCGGGGGCCCACATCTGCCGCTCACGAGCTGGGCAGACACCCCGGCACACCTGGGCCCACATCTGCCGCTCACGAGCCGAGCAGACACCACCGACACACCTGGGGCCCACATCTGCCACTCGCAAGCCGAGCAGACACCGCCGGCACACCTGGGGCCAACATCTGCCGCTCACGAGCCGGAGGGACGTCACCGCCACACATTGGGTCTGTTTGATTATTTGGGCTTTAGCGCATCGGCCATAACCACCTTGATTCTACATATTCCGCCCACGAACCGAGGTGGGCGTCTTTGGGTGTACGTCTGCGTCCCACGAGCCGGTCAGACAGCCCACCTGGACACGTGTGGACGGTGTCCCGCCGGCGGCCCAGCTAAATGAGCGCCACCGTCGGCAGCCTAACGCCCTGGTCGGCAGTGGTCAGACAGCCCACCTGGACACGTGTGGACCGTGTCCCGCCGGCGGCCCAGCGTGGCCCAGCCAGCTAATAATCGCCACCATCGGCAGCCTAACGCCCTGGTCGGCAGTGGTCAGACAGCCCACCTGGACACGTGTGGACCGTGTCCCGCCGGCGGCGGGCGGCCCAGCTAATGAGCGCCACCATCGGCAGCCTAACGCCCTGGTCGGCAGTGGTCAGGCAGCCCACCTGGACGTGTGGACCGTGTCCCGGCCAGCTAATAATCGCCACCATCGGCAGCCTAACGCCCTGGTCGGCAGTGGTCAGACAGCCCACCTGGACACGTGTGGACCGTGTCCCGCCGGCGGCCCAGCGTGGACCGGCCAGCTAATGAGCGCCACCATCGGCAGCCTAACAAGTCGCTCAGGCTGGCCGAAATCGCTTATCGACTCCAATCTCATTGCGCGCCGTGGTAATTTGGAGCCATGTAACGAATTTCCGTGCGGCTAAGTCAACTTTACTGGGGCAAGCTTAGTCTAGAGGTGACCTGATAGCTGTATGTCACGCAGTGTCCAAGATTCCCTGAATTTGGTGGAGCGTAGCAGCCACCACGGAATAACTACCCACTCCTCTATCCCATCTTTGTCAATAACTTTCCACTCCTCTATCTCATCTTTGTCAATAACTTTCCACTCCCGGTCCACTCCAGATTAATTTTCAGTTCAAGTTTGGAATCCCCTGGTAACAGATTATCGTGCACTTAAACTCGGAAAATGGGGCACCGAGTAACAAACGGTATTAGACTTGCTTTTTTGGTAGCCCAAGGCTCTAGTGTACTATATATTTCACTCCTAATTTTACGGAAATAGGCACGGGAGTTGGAGTACATAATTGTTTATATATATATACAAGTTATGCACCCCAACTTCAGTGGAGTACATAACTCCACTGTGTGAGTGCATGTATGGGAAAACCTCCATCATATCTAGCTTTAAGCATTGTCCTTCACTCCTGTGGTGTGGAGCCATACGTACTTGGTAACATAACAAAAAATCGAAATGCATAACGTTAAGGCAAGATCCAAACGCTTACCTATATACCTATATACCATCAATTCAGGAATGGTTCTCCACTCAGCCTGGCATCCTCCTTGACTAAAGACTTGAAATCAACTTTGGAGCATTGGCGTCAGGCCAGGTCGAGGTCCGCAGATGCCTGAAGCGTCGCGTCTATTTCACGGTGTGTCGGGTAGAACGGTGGCAGCCTGGCCCGTTGGTAGCAGGTGGCCGCACGGCTCTGCGGCCCGGCTACGTCGACTGGCGACTTGCTCGTTACAATGCCGACCAGAGCTCGATATTTCCTGCTAACAAGCTCACCTAAGCCGACATCTTGACATTTGTAATTAAAATCCAGGACCACAAACTGGGATTAGTAACGGGACCGGGCAATTACCGCCAGAAGGGCTGAATTGATAAAGTAGGTCGTGGCGTCGCGACGGCGCGAACGGATAAAAAGCGCCGAGTGGGCGTCTGATAGTACGGCTAGCTACGTTATGGTATGCTTACTCTGCCGCAGTCTCGGTGCACGGCATCATATGCCCGCTAATAAAGCTTTGGTTTACTTGGTTTGTTGCAGATCACTTGTGGGTGTGGGAACACGTTTGACATTGATAGTTCACGATCCATTCCATGCCACTTCTTCTCAAGCAACACCAATGGATTTTTAATCAGTCACTTTAAATGGCAACCGGCCGTGGCCCAAAGTGGGACATGTGCTGCACCGTGCTCGTTCCACATGGTAGAAACCGTGGTGGGTACGGAACTCCACCAAAAGCCAATACAAGTATACTGAAATGCAGCAACAAAACCCGGTATGACCTAATGTTTTCATGTCGATATTAATAGTTCCTTCAATACATTTTTATATGGTGACGATGGTGGGAGAACTGTATCAATCAGCCCCAGGTGGCCGGTGAGAGGAGGGTATCAGGCGACCAGCGGTGGACATACGCCGGAGGGAGGAGGGTATCAGGCAACTATCGGTGGACATACGCCGGTTAAAGAAGAATAACCCTGAGTTATTTTACGATGCATTCAACTGCTAGACCATGCATACAGCGTCGCCAACCTCCCACGCCGATTGGTCGCGTGTGTACCCAGTAATCACGCCGGTCGTGGTTTCGAAACCTACGACCTTACGATCAAGAGTCCAGCGCCCTACCGGCTGAGCTACGGCGTCCCTCCGAAGGAAGGATGGGGATGAGAAGATGGCACCAGGCAGCCGCTGATGGACGGACGTGAGCAGACTGACGCCGGCGAGTGGGTGGACGTCACCAGGCGGACGTGCGACAGACAGACGTTGATGGACGGACGTGAGCAGACTGACGCCGGCGAGTGGGTGGACGTCACCAGGCGGACGTGCGACAGACAGACGTTGATGGGCGGACGTGAGCAGACTGACGCCGGCGAGTGGGTGGACGTCACCAGGCGGACGTGCGACAGACAGACGTTGATGGGCGGACGTGAGCAGACTGACGCCGGCGAGTGGGTGGACGTCACCAGGCGGACTGCGACAGACAGACGTTGATGGGCGGACGTGAGCAGACTGACGCCGGCGAGTGGGTGGACGTCACCAGGCGGACGTGCGACAGACAGACGTTGATGGGCGGACGTGAGCAGACTGACGCCGGCGAGTGGGTGGACGTCACCAGGCGGACGTGCGACAGACAGACGTTGATGGGCGGACGTGAGCAGACTGACGCCGGCGAGTGGGTGGACGTCACCAGGCGGACGTGCGACAGACAGACGTTGATGGGCGGACGTGAGCAGACTGACGCCGGCGAGTGGGTGGACGTCACCAGGCGGACGTGCGACAGACAGACGTTGATGGGCGGCCGGTGGGGCGGGTGGGCGGCACCATGCCGCCGCCGGCAGACATTCCGGCCGGCGAGGCTACCCGCCCATAAATCGCCGCCCAGAACACGCCGTGTCGTCAGGCCATTGTTTCCTGATAACGAGCCCGATAACATACTGGGCCCATCCTCCGCCGCCAGCCAGCCCCGCCTCTCGCGGCCGCTGCCGGCGCCCTCCCGCACTGTACTGCTCCGTGGCCCCGTGGCGGGCCGCGGCTGCCCGGGCGTCAGACTCTGGCGACACTTGGGACTGTCGGCCGCTTACGGCGCCCTCCCACACTGTACCGCTCCGTGGCTCCGTGGCGGACCGCGGCTGCCCGGGCGTCAGACTCTGGCGACACGTGGGACTGTCGGCCGCTGACGGCGCCCTCCCACACTGTACCGCTCCGTGGCGGGCCGCGGCTGCCCGGGCGTCAGACTCTGGCGACACGTGGGACTGTCGGCCGCCTTACGGCCCTCCCGCACTGTACCGCTCCGTGGCGGACCGCGGCTGCCCGGGCGTCAGACTCTGGCGACACGTGGGACTGTCGGCCGCTGCCGGCGCCCTCCCACACCGTACCGCTCCGTGGCGGGCCGCGGCTGCCCGGGCGTCAGACTCTGGCGACACGTGGCACTGTCGGCCGCTGACGGCGCCCTCCCGCACCGTACCGCTCCGTGGCGGGCCGCGGCTGCCCGGGCGTCAGACTCTAGCGACACGTGGGACTGTCGGCCGCTGCCGGCGCCCTCCCGCACTGTACCGCTCCGTGGCGGGCCGCGGCTGCCCGGGCGTCAGACTCTGGCGACACGTGGGACTGTCGGCCGCTGACGGCGCCCTCCCGCACTGTACCGCTCCGTGGTCCGTGGCGGGCCGCGGCTGCCCGGGCGTCAGACTCTGGCGACACGTGGGACTGTCGGCAGCTGACGGCTGTGCCGAGCTAATCCCGACTCGTCTCCGGCTAATCGCCCGCCACACTTGACGCGGCCGATTCCCAGCCGCATGTCACTGGCGGTCGTGGCCAGTACCGGCTGCTGCTGCTGAAGGCATGCACAGCGGTACCTGGTCCCCACCACTGCACACTGAGATAACTCAGGACAAAAAAAAAACTTCCCAGACATCGTTGCGGACAAAGTATGCTAGTCACAGGGATGACTTGTCTTAATCGAAAGCGCCTCAAATTTGTAACACATATGACGACTCTGTTGTCTTAAAATTGCTTAATCCAGGAATATCAGGGGTCATGCCTCCCAGAGAGGAAGAAGGATTCCGCTCCCCTTCCTTTACATGCGTCAAATACTTCGGGAACTAAGTGAGGTATATAGCTCAAACTGTACACACAGATACATGATTACTAAGGGTACCTTGGTTTAAAAGATCATCGTCCGATCATGCATGACAGCATAATGACGTCATAAGTATATGCATTATACCGTGTGTAGTAATGCATTGTGGATTGGCCCGTGGGGACGTCACGCCCGACGTTATATACAAATATATATATATAATAAAATATATATATATTATATATATATATATATATATATATATATATATATATATATATATATATATATATATATATATATATATATATATATATATATATATATATAACCAACTAGTAACCAACCACCACTCCACTTGGTTTTCCAAGCCCTCTCTCACCAGCTGACTCAGATGCTACCAGAAGATGACTAATGTCAGCTGAATGGATGGTCTCTCGAACACTTCGGGCGAGCGGTGGTCTTTCATTGCCTTTGATGTTGGGTCGTCTTCGGGTAGCTGGTGATCACTAGATAGTGGAGTCGATTCTTATTGGTGTCGGTTCGTTCCGTGATGCGAGCATGTCTGAGCCGGTACTCCCCGTTATGTATATTCCGGCTATCCTGCACCTCCCACTGTGCATGCCGATAGGAAGAAGGGACCCCCGCAGTGACACCGGGGATCAGCAGCTTTTGCACGGAGGCGGACATGTAGAGCCATGGATACAGCTGGACCATCAACTGAGCTGTATCCATGGTGTACTTGTATCAGTCTGGATCCAAAGGCTTGTATTTTTGCAGAGCAGCGAAAATCAATGAGAGACGGATGAGACCCTCGTCTATCGCAGTGATCTCACTGAATGCAGCTAGGTATCTGAAGGTACGTTGAGCCGCATGCTACAGGAGAACCTGCATAGTCACCTCAGCTGACGTCTCGGTGACTTGCATGCTGTTGGCTGCCGGATAGCACTCTACCTTGAACTCATGCACCTTTCCATAAGCGGGCGGGATGTCTGTCTTCGCCGCATCATTCGTCACTAGGCGGACCATACGGCAGCCGTTCACAGACAAGTCAGCTGACACACTCATTGCCAGCACCCGCTTTCTACACAAGTACTCGGGGTGGTCCACTTTACAGCTTCTGAGAGCCCAGCGAATACTGCTTGGCCGATTCGGTGATTCCCACTTGTCGCAGCACGAAAGCCGCGTCCTTCATGCAGTCTCTACAAGCTGGGGAGAACTGTGCTGTTGAGCAACTTTGAGGTTGCTCGACGCTGAGAACGGACGCTGAGATGATCGTGGATTCTAGCGGGTCGTTCTCGTGCTCCGTTCACGGCTTCGCCATCACGGCCGATCTCATCATCTGCATCATCACTTACGACATGGTCACTACGCTTCAGGGACACGGAGAACACCTCATCTCCCGAAGGATAAGTCGCACACTAACTTCTGAATTTGTCTTAGGTTCGCTTACACCTAATCCACTTTCCTGTTAACTTCTTGGCAATCAAGTCGGTCGGCTATTTCATGTCCACAATCGACGATTCACTCTGGATATGGCCCCGAGGGATTTTTTCATTAACCAATTGCAAACTATAATTGAACACATGACCATGATAGTTACCACGCCCAAACATTTTTTTCCACTGGTTAACAAGCCCACTAATTGCTATCTGCTGACGCGCATCTCCATGTTCACTTTACGTAAAATCCGACCCTTGCAATGAAGACCCTGACCCAACCCTGACCTGACCCTTGCAAGGAAGGACAGCTCCCCGTCATGGAAAACGCTCGGTATGCGACCTATCTCGACTCAATAGCCTCGCCCGCTAGGAGTTTTTTTTGCATAGACACCACTGGATCTGGTTACCCGGTCAAAACACCCCGCCAGCCGGCGCGTCGAGAAAGCGTAATCAGCAAGCGGGAAGAGATCCAGGAAGGTCCAAGGTTTGAGAAAGAAAACAAACCTGTAGCGGCAGAAGAAGCGAAGACTCGTGGATAGCAAGCACTCCATGCACCCTAGACGAGCACTCCTGCGACTCTAGAAGGAAAACCTCCCACCCAAATCCCCCAACCATCTCTGTCTCCCGACCAACCATCCCCCCCCCCCCCTCCGGGGAAGGAAACCTGACCTGAAGGAACCTGAAGGAAGCTTTAGCATTGAACACAAGTATTGGAATATTCGGTAGAAGATTGGCAAAGCCCTCCTACAACGCCACATTCGCCAGTATCACCAGAACACATGGACACAACACAACTTAATACAACACAAATCCAACCACACCTACGACATCAAACCAACTGTAAATGCATGGAATACATGAAATCAATATCGCCGATAAAATAAGTCACTCTCACAAGACATGGAACTCACAAGCAACACTTGCACACAAGCAACACAGCCTTAACTAGATGATGATCAATATACAACACCGCACCGGCACACATGCACCACATTAAGCATAGGCCACATCCTGCTAGACTTTAGTAGCTTTAACTCTTAAAAACAACCATGCAAAGCCTTCTGCTAAAAAGAAGACACAACCCTGTAGCTTCCATCGCTTCTGGGTGACAAGCAACCAGAACTCCTTCAATTGCTATTTGAATACTTGTACCCCACAAAACTAGCAGGAGCACTGCAGACACCACACCACCAACACTCACCTCAACACGCAATGCATGCCCGCGAAACACGCGCAGGGCTCACGTAAAAAAGCCATCCCCGGATGATAAAAATACTTGATAAATGCATTTCTGGTAATTTTTTCTTGAGTTATCACTTTGTGTGCTGGCAACATCACTCACGACAGTAACTCGGCACTACTGCTGGTAAAGCCATCCACAGTGATACCCAGCCGCTATTGCTGGTCACACCACCAGAAGTTATACCTAGTCCCCAGTGGTAGCAGCAACGTCTACAGTCGTTTTCACTGTCTACACTTCTAAGCGGTGAGAAATGCGTCTCAGCACAGCTACGGCGGATGAACCCAACAAACCCTCAGACGCGCCTTAGGTGCTGCCGTAAACTCGCATGGCGCAGAGACCTGACAGGTCCAGAGACCCACAGAGACCCCAGGTCCAGAGTCCTCAGACCCGCAGAGACCCCAAGTCCAGAGTCCTCAGACCCACAGAGACCAGAGACAGGTCACCCATTCTTCCATGGCTGCAGAAACCCGACTAGCTTCACAAGAAGAGGATCACTGAGTCCTTTTGCTACGCATTCGACTGCTAGACCACTTAGCATCGCCAGCCTTCACGCCGACTAGTCACGGATGGACTCCGTAGTCCTGCCGGCGGCGGGATTCGAACCCAGGATCTTACGACCAAGAATCATCGCCCGACTGCGCTACCGCGACCCCTGTCCAGCCTCAGATATTTACATGCTAACGATTTGGCGGCAGAATGGGCCGCATACACTGCAGTGATGTGCGGCCAGCGTGAGGCATGGTACGCACTATTCTATACGTACACACCTCGTAAAATGCTCGCTTACCACTTGGCACCGGGGACGTATTTAACCCCGAGCGTACACTTAACATAAGTAATATGTGCAGGCAATGGTCTGGCCAGAGTCGACCAGGATGCAGGTGTTCTGCCAGGGTGTAGATAGGCTGCCAAGGTGCATATAGTCGGACAGTACGTATATATTCGGTCAGGTTGCAGATGGTCGACCAGGGTGTAGTTGGTCGGCCAGTATGTATATAGTCGGCCAGGATGCAGATGGTCGACCTGGGTGCATATAGTCGGGCAGTATGTATATATTCGGCCAGGGTGTAGCTGGTCGGCCAGGGTGTAACTGGTCGGCCAGGGTGTAACTGGTCGGCCAGGGTGTAACTGGTCGGCCAGGGTGTTGGCGATTGGTCAGTAACAGCGGGTAGGCAGAGGCAAAGGCGACCAGCCAGAGTGCAGCGGCCAGCCACGGTACAGGGCGCAGAGGTCAGCCGTGTGACCCGGTCAGCGACGTCCCGCCGCCGCGCCGTGCCGGTCACACGCGCTGCAGCTATGCCAACTATGGCGGCCCGGCGCGGCCCGACGCGGCCCGGCGCGCTCCGTCCGCGCCGGGGCCGTGGGTGGCGCCAGGCGAATTAATGACTTGATGAACGGTCCAGATTCCGGATACAGCGTGTAATCAGACGTGTAGTTGCCGCAAGTTTATGCTATACGAGTGTGGATTGAATGTAATGGGCGGCTTGGGCCGACAGCAGTGATGAAGCGCCCGGTGCGGCCGCGTGATGGATGCTTTGTTGTGCCGGCCGCCGGCGCAGACAGCGCGGTCGGCACAACCGGCACGAGATGGCGCCGGTGCGCCGCGTGATTTACTTGCCTCCTTGGCGTGAACGCCGAATTGATTTAGGGAAGACAGGTCGGGCGCGTTAGCTGTTCCCACATCAAATCGTATCGGCGTCTCGAATGGATGCCATGTATCTAACAAGCAAAGCCGTGGCAGGGCTTAGTGGACAGGCCATCTCGTAGTACGTTTAAGGTTTTCATTGCACGACATGAATAAAGAGCTTGAGCTTCGTTGCGTTGTGGCATGTTTGCTTCCAGTTCGTAGAACAAGACGGTCGCATGACAGTATGCCTAGTCACAACGAGGTTCGACTACAGTTCCCGGGTAATTTGAGGCAAGTGGTAGCAGGATCGTGGAAGGAAAAGTGAAGCAGAGACGGCTACGGCAATTTGGGTGGAACTGAAGGGTTGGGCGGGGCTGATAGTAGATCTAATGGGACTAGACGGCCACAGCAAACCCGAGCAGGAGCAGGGACCCCGCCTAGTGGTGCAGCGGGTTTGTGGGGACAGAGGGTGCCGCTCGGCGGTGCAGTGGGTCTGGAGAGACAGGCAGAGGACGTCGCCCAGTGGTGCAGCGGGTTTGGGGAGACTGAGGGCGCCGCTCGGCGGTGCAGTGGGTCTGGAGAAACAGGCAGACGACGTCGCCCAGTGGTGCAGCGGGTTTGGGGGGACAGATGGTGCCGCTCGGCGGTGCAGTGGGTCTGGAGAGACAGGCAGAGGACGCCGCCCAGTGGTGCAGCGGGTTTGGGGGGACAGAGGACGCCGCTCGGCGGTGCAGTGGGTCTGGAGAAACAGGCAGAGGACGCCGCCCAGTGGTGCAGCGTGCTTGGGGGACAGAAGGTGCCGCTCGGCGGTGCAGTAGGTCTGGAGAGACAGGCAGAGGACGCCGCCCAGTGGTGCAGCGGGTTTGGGGGACAGAAGGTGCCGCTCGGCGGTGCAGTGGGTCTGGAGAGACAGGCAGAGGACGCCGCCCAGTGGTGCAGCGGGTTTGGGGGGACAGATGGTGCCGCTCGGCGGTGCAGTGGGTCTGGAGAGACAGGCAGAGGACGCCGCCCAGTGGTGCAGCGTGCTTGGGGGACAGAAGGTGCCGCTCGGCGGTGCAGTGGGTCTGGAGAGACAGGCAGAGGACGTCGCCCAGTGGTGCAGCGGGTTTGGGGAGACTGAGGGCGCCGCTCGGCGGTGCAGTGGGTCTGGAGAGACAGGCAGAGGACGCCGCCCAGTGGTGCAGCGGGTTTGGGGAGACTGAGGACGCCGCTCGGCGGTGCAGTGGGTCTGGAGAGACAGGCAGAGGACACCGCCCAGTGGTGCAGCGGGTTTGGGGGACAGAAGGTGCCGCTCGGCGGTGCAGTGGGTCTGGAGAGACGGGCAGAGGACGCCGCCCAGTGGTGCAGCGTGCTAGGGGGACAGAAGGTGCCGCTGGGCGGTGCAGTGGATCTGGAGAAACAGGCAGAGGACGCCGCCCAGTGGTGCAGCGTGCTAGGGGGACAGAAGGTGCCGCTCGGCGGTGCAGTGGATCTGGAGAAACAGGCAGAGGACGCCGCCCAGTGGTGCAGCGTGCTGGGGCGAGTGCCGCTCGGCGGTGCAGGGGGTCTGGAGAGAGGGGAAAAGAACTCCATTCGGCAGGGAGGGGGATTTTGGAGGGAAAAAAAAAGGGGGGGGTCCTCGGGGGGGGGGTCTGGAGAGACAGGCAGAGGACGTCGCCCAGTGGTGCAGCGTGCTAGGGGGACAGAGGGTGCCGCTCGGCGGTGCAGTGGGTCTGGAGAGACAGGCAGAGGACGCCGCCCAGTGGTGCAGCGTGCTAGGGGGACAGAAGGTGCCGCTCGGCGGTGCAGTAGGTCTGGAGAGACAGGCAGAGGACTCCATTCGGCAGTGAGGCGGATCTTGAGAGGCAGATACAGAGGGCGTCGCTCGGCGGTGCGGCGAGTTTGCAGACAGAAGCAGAGCACGCCGCTCAGCGTGGACGGCAGACCGGTTCCGTAGGTCGACACCAGTACCGCGTGGCAAGCGTGCCGGTGTGTAGAGTCGGCCACGGCACCTGCCCTCCCGCCCAGCCCCGGGTAATCAGCACATCGGCCCTCCACTCGGCTTCAGTCCACATAACTGGGTTCATCTCTGAACATACACCTCAAGAGTTGTTTCCACTCAAATTCCGAATTCGGACAGAGTGGGTAGAGACAAAATACGTGCTGCCATCCGTAACGGGTCGACCACTCAGACAACACCTGCACTCTCACAGCAGCATATATCAGGATCGGCTCCATTCCGAGCAAAACGAAATCATTTCCAAACAGACCAATTAAGAAAATAAGGTGAGACATTTGAGACAAAGTGGGTAGATGGAGACCAGAGCTCCAATACCACACGTTACGTGATAGTGAAACAACACTACTGTCGCACTGCTGCAGAAGAGAAGTTATGAAGAGGAACGCAATATCACATCCCAAGCACACTTAGAGGGACGCCGACCTCAAAAGGAGCCAAAGCCTGTATTCAGATACATATGTCCCAGCTGGTAAATGTGGCATCAGTCAGGGAGTGGCCGGTGGCTTCGCCGCCGTCAGATGTGGGAACCTGGCGGGACATATCGCCTCGCACGCGGCTCCTGCACTACACTTTGGCCAGCCGTGATCACGGAACGGCTGAGGTCCGAGACGAGCCAGGCGACACTTGCTACCGACACCTGTCGACAGGCCCGCTCCTGGCCAAAGATCTCGCATCCACAGCCACCCTATGCGGTGCCACCTTCTTAGCTCAGATTATATCGCTGACGGTACCTGGACAAGTTGTCTGACGGATCCTCGACCGGCCGACTCTCGGCACCACGTGCCCGGTCGGTGTGCCGCGGAGCACGCCGCGGAGCACGCCACGGAGCACGCCACGGAGCACGCCGCGGAGCACGCCGCGGAGCACGCCACGGAGCACGCCGCGGAGCAGCCCGGCGCCGCACAGGCCGGACACGCCGCCAGCCACCGCCAAACGGTGCATAATGACCGGTCCCATCCGATCCGCCATTACCGATGCCGTACATCACGGACAACAATGCCGCCCGGCCAGCCGCAGTCCCATGAATCGAAGCCGAGGCCACACCGCCTCCCCATACCACACCAGACCGTCAGCGGCCGGAGCCAAGCGGTAGTGCTCGATCTGGAAGGAGTGATAACAAACCACGTAGGCCATCTTCCGCCCACCATAGACGACTCAGCTTCTAGCATTCGCGTCCTGCTACCGAAAATGTCATCGGATCGCAAGTAACCCTTCCCACACTGATTGATCGAATGTGGCGGTATCATTATAAAGTAGTGATGCTTAGAAACCGTGATATTGTACTTCAAATATACATACCGTGTCAATGGGTCCCAACTGACCCGATGGGTTTGGACAACGCGACGCTGTTGAACTTGCAACGCTCGATTTTGGCACTTAACCAAACTGTTTGGCTCCAGGATACTGCAAATTGCCAAGACCCACCCAGCGCTACAGCAGGGGGTCACCAGTCGCCCAGCCCTACAGTAGGACGGTCACCAGAGCCGCCCAGCCCTACAGTAGGAGGGTCACCAGTCGACCAGCCCTACAGTAGGGGGGTCACCAGAGCCGACCAGCCATACAGTAGGAGGGTCACCAGTCGACCAGCCATACAGCAGGACGGTCACCAGAGTCGCCCAGCCCTACAGTAGGACGGTCACCAGAGTCGCCCAGCCCTACAGTAGGACGGTCACCAGTCGCCCAGCCCTACAGTAGGACGGTCACCAGAGCCGCCCAGCCCTACAGTAGGAGGGTCACCAGTCGACCAGCCATACAGCAGGCAGTCACCAGACATACCCGGCCCGGCAGCGAGACAGCACGGACTGGCTACACGTGCAGACCGACAGGGACCGACGCCTGTGTGAGCTACAAGGTCGCGAGGTGCGGGCCGTAAGCCGATTACGGCCACCGATCGGTGACAGCGACGGCTCGGTCCGGCAAGCACGCCAGCTACGGCTGGCACCGAGCAGTGTCGGACCAGCCGGCCACACCAGAGACATCTGTGAGACAACGCTACCTTCACGGTACACTGCAGCACCGCCAGGGAGCAGGACGAGGTGGCACAAACAAGACGGGAACGTTCCGCCATCTATTCCTCAGCGGATACGAATTTTTTTTATTCCTCTACCATTAATAGGTAGGCAGGAGTGCCTACCCACTGCCTACAGTCGAAAGTGAAGTTAGCTCAAACTACCCAGCTGACTGCAATGCAGGATGAACGGCTTGCCTGTCTCTTTCGAAACGTATCTTAAATAATATATAGACCTTCCGTTTTTGAGGTGTCAATATCCTGTTAGTGTTAGTTATTGAGGCCTACTGGGAGCTACCACATGGACTTGTTTACCTTCTCATGGTTGGTTATTTGGGCTTAGGGGCGCACCGACTGTTTGTCATACAGGTTCACCATCTCATGCTAGGCTGCCAAATACAGAATTTCGGCACGTTGATAAACCAAGCACCATGGATGAGACGTCCTTGTCATGAATTTTGTTATTCAGACACTACCCTTTTTATGGGTTGCCCTCTTCTCTTGTTGATTAATTAAATGTTGACATTTCAAATGACTGCAAGTTTAGTGTTGTTCGGATAAACATGCCAAAAACTATCCAGGAAGTACAAAAAATAAATGTTGGAAAAAGAAAGTCATTCTTTTCAAATGCTGATCCACCCAAAAATGTATTCTCCAAATGCAGGGGAATCCAGAAAATAAACCCGGCTGAGCTAACCACGTGGAGAATCAAGCATCTCAACATCATCCCCAAGAAGCTCTAGATAATACCTTTGTAAGGGCGATGTGGCGCGCCTATCTCCGCCCGTGCCCGGCAGTATGCGCCATGAGGACCAGGCTCGCATAAGGGCAGCAGCAGTGGTGTGGGTGCGGCAGGCGGTGTAGCAGACGCCACGTGTTGTGCGCGCGTGCTGCTGCACTGGGTGCGCCTCTGCGGTGGCGCGCCCGGGACCATTCGGTGGTGACCTCGGTCGCATTGGCGGAGGAGCGAAGGTCGGACTCAGGACGCGATGGCGCGAGGTGGTCGGTGCGGCGCGCTGTCCGGCTGCGACCGGCCGTGACATATCTCATGATTGTGTAGCGAATACAGGAGCTGAAGCCCGGAGTCGTGGATCGGAGCCTACCCACGGAGCCCTAAGCATCGAAGCCTTACACCTTCAACAAACTATCTCACGATGAACATTTCAGATGATCATTGCTTGTTTTGACGTTAATTACGATTTCAATGTACTCCAAATTTAACATGCAAACCCACGAGTTACTTTTATGCTTGGCAGCTCCATAAATAATGTATAAATTGCTTCACCCACTGACATCCACTTCTCAAAAAGTCGCCATACCTTCAAAGCGCACGAGTGGATCATCGGGCATCTGTACATTTCTTGACACACCTGCCCATGGTGTGTCAATAAATTCTCAGACACTAGTTCGTGGACTAATACCATCTCCGCACCGAAAAAGCAGACTACTACCACTAAACGACTCTACGCCGCGATCAAGTAGCATCGAACAATGCCACAACGTCGTGATCACGAGACATCAAACAGCGTCTCAATGCCGCGACCAGGTGAAAGTGTGGGAGACTGCCTACTCGTAAGTGGAGCAAGGAGACCTAGTCTGTCCAGTCAAAAGGTGCGAGACCCTGCTAACTTTTCAATGAAGTACGCACAGTGAAGGTGTGGGAGATCCTGTTGACTCGTTGTGCAGTAGAGGGACCCTGTCGGCCCAGTGAAGGTGTGGGAGATCCTGTCGACTGGTCAGTGCAGTAGAGGGACCCTGTCGGGCCAGTGAAGGTGTGGGAGATCCTGTCGACTCGCCAGTGCAGTAGAGACCCTGTGGCCCCAGTAAAGGTGTGGGAGATCGTGCTGACTCGCCAGTACCGTATCGATACCATGTCGGTCCAGCAGTGGTGTGGGGGACCCTCAACGGCGAGGTACTAACCTCGGCATCGACAGTGCGGTAGTCGGCGTGGTCCTCGTCCACCTCAAAGTAGAGCTCGTTGGAGGTAATGGAGATGGTGCCGGGCACCACCAGTCCGGGAGCCATCAGTTGGGCGGCTGTGCTCATGTTCACCGGGCCTGGAAGTACCGCGGTCTGTCACGGCCTCACGCTTCTGCACAGTCTCCCGCACCACCCACGTGACAAAGGCTCGATTTGTGTGAACATGGGCACTGAATTCTGAAAATAAACCCGCTGCTTGACTGGGTGCGCCTCTGCGCACCCAGTCTAACTTTTCCTGCATTCGCAGTCTTCACTGTGCGTTTCTTGAAGTGTCTGCATCAATGAAGATTCTTTTCTGTGATTCACGTGTATTTTTGCACGCTTTTTTCCCGCGTTTTTTCAATTGTTAACCCTGCCATGTTTTAAATCACTCCTGACGATGGCCCATGGCCGAAAAGTTGAGTAATATAGCATAATCGCTAACGCTACTTTTGATGTAAACCCAGCACCTACTGGTATATTGAGGGTCGTACATTTCGTCTCACGCAATGTCTAAAACCCAGGAGCACTTAAGAGCCATTCTTCGTTGTATTAAACACTGAATTCTGAACAGCACGAGTTCCTAACTGTGAAATTTGGGGAGAACATACGAGGGTTCTGGGTATCTTGAACAACAGCATCTGTATCAATCGACACCAATCACATCAATGTGACTTTAGTTTAATGAACGATGTGAAGGAATGTCACACGAACTGAGAAAACACCAACTGAAGTGCACCAGATGCGCTCCTGGGTTTCTTCAACAAGTACGGTGCATGGACTGTTGCATGAATAAAAGTCAGAGGACGAGAAAGACCTGGGTCTTGGCGATTTTAGTTGCAAATCAGTCACGTTGCATTGCAACATTGCCTACAGGTATCATTTAGTCATTTAATGCAGAAAACGAGATGACACTCTCTATAAAGTATTCCGTTATGGATGACAAAAATGGATGTGGTCGTTGTTCTAACCCTGGATAGGAAAACTCAACAATCATGGACATGAATCTGTAACTACGCCTGATGATTATCGCATAATCATGTCACGCCAATTGAAATATGCAACCAATAATTCCATCAAGGACAGGTGCGTTAAAACTTGTTAAAATGTTATGTAAAATGTTATGTTAATGTTAAAAATATGTTCGGCTATATTTCATAGTTGTAATTGTCACATGGATGCATATACATTAAACCAAGACCAACGCACATTTTCAACCGTAAACAAGTTGCTCCACGTCTCAGTGACATACGAACATTTCACTACCGTTTCAAACTGCATATCAAACGATTCAAAATATCGTTCCGAAAGCTAAACATGTTTCCTCCACAATATCTGACCGGTGATGTCGTTGTCGATGTCTCGGTCCTCGGTTGTGACGTCATACTCGTCTTCTGACGCGGTCACGCTCTGCTGATGACGTCGCTTCAACGTCACGTGCGCATGGAACTGTTCCTGAGCCTGCGAACAGGCCAGACATCGGCTACCTTTTAGACTCGCTGCACCATCGCACTACTGATGAAGACAATAATGCCGCCATGTGTCTTATTAGCATGTAAGGAATGCAAAACATGAGAACTTATTCATTTCGTTTGTTAGTGCTAGAAGGGATCAGGTCATGTAGCTAGCTCAGTACAAATCAGTACGAGTCGTGCGGAACTATATTAAGCATGCATAGAACAACTTTCACCAGACCGAGGGTATCCGACCATAACATGGAGCATCCGACCTCATAGCTAAAGACTCAAACTTCCTCGACTGAACAGCCGTACAGACGGGGCGCGGCAGTGGCCCTGCCGACCCGACATCCTGACACACTGAGGACAGACGAGTGCACTGGCGCGGGCCTGGGCGGCCCGGTGCCCCGCACCTGCTGTATGGCGTCCTCGGGCGCGCCGTGCTCCAGAGCCGCCTTCAGAGTGGCCTCCGGGTGGGTGGAGCCGTACGGGTTGGGCACCAGCCGGCGGCGCCGCCGCGAGTCGTCCTCCCACGCGTCCAGCTTCCAGAACTTGAGCCTGTCTCACGCACGGTCATGGTCATGGTCATGGTCATGGGTATGGTCATGGGTATGGTCATGGGTATGGTCATGGTCATGGTCATGGTCATGGTCATGGTCATGGTCATGGTCATGGTCATGGTCATGGTCATGGTCATGGTCATGGTCATGGTCATGGTCATGGTCATGGTCATGGTCATGGTCATGGTCATGGTCATGGGTATGTGTATGGTTATGGTCATGGTCATGGTCATGGTCATGATCATGGTCATGGGCATGGCCACATTATAGTCATGGTCATTGATCATGTCATCACCATGCTCATGACCACGATCATAGTCATCGCCGCAAACATCATAGGAAGAATGGCATACACATGAACAGCATGATCAGTAATCTATATGTATCATAACATTTACTACCACATACGAAGATCGTGACTAACAACGCTTACCCCGACCACCATCCAGATGGCAACTGGGGCATTGCTCACTCACGGTGGCATATACCCTATATCACTGTAAGTTTGGCCGAAAGCAAAGCAAAACAAAATGCATCGTATCCAGTAATTGCGAGTGTAGTCAATGCCCCTGGACTAATACAATACAACTCACTTGATGGGAATGATATGATGATACGCAAATAGATACACAGCATCTGCAGCAGCGCTGAAGCAGGCAAGTGTTTGAATGGCCCAGGTAGAGTCGGGGCCCCGTCTGATCTGGGCAGAGTCGAGACCTGACCGACTGACCTGGGCAGTGTCGGGTCGTCGCCCCAGGCGCCGTGCTGGCTGGCCACCAAGTTGAGGACGCGCTCGATCAGTCTGCCGGCGATGACGGAGTCGCGGCGGCGGGCGGCGGTGATGAGGTGGTCACACATGCGCTCCTCCTCCTGCCGCGTCAGCAGCGTCTGGGCGCAAGCAGACTGCAAACGGCGCCACACCGGTCATATCACAGGTCATGCTGGAGCATCGCATCACCACTGAGGACACAGGACATACTGGAACATCACCTCATCGGCCACAAGTCACAGGTCACACTGGAGCAGCGCCTACCCGATCAGGTCACAGACCAGCCTGGAACATCACCTCGCCGGTCAGACCCGGGACAGCCTGGAACATCACCTCGCCGGTCAGACCACGGGACAGCCTGGAACATCACCTCGCCGGTCAGACCCGGGACAGCCTGGAACATCACCTCACCGGCCAGACCATAGGCAGCCTGTACCGATAGCCGTCCAATCAGACTTTGCTCACAGCTCACTGATCCGACTAGGACCACGACCGGGTAGCCCGTCGCCCACTTGGGTACGATCAGCACACCAGCATCCCGTATCTCATTCGAGGAAGCTTGATACTTATGAGGATGTGATATTTCCTTACTACTTCAAAGAAACCTTCGGGTCTTATAAATGAAACCCACATCATATCCGAACAGCGCCACTTTCCAGATACATCCTTACCTCGAAAGGTTTGGAAACGCCTGCTGGTCACATCGCTCAGGCTGCATGTGAGCGACTTCGCCCATATCGCCACACAGCTCGCGTCCGTGCCCCGGTGGCAATGCCCACAAACGGCTGCCCACAAGTGGCCTGCCCGCGGCGGACCATCTACAGCGCCTTGTCCACGGCCGCCACCTAGAGGCTTGCCCACAGCCGCCATCTACAGAGGCTTGCCCACAGCCGCCATCTAGAGGCTTGCCCACAGCCGCCATCTACAGGGGCTTGCCCACAGCCGCCATCTACAGAGGCTTGCCCACAGCCGCCATCTGGGGTTCACAGCCCCATCTACAGAGGCTTGCCTACAGCCGCCATCTACAGATGTTTGCTAATTAGAGGGCCCACAGCCTCCATCTACAGAGGCTTGCACACAGCCGCCATCTAGAGACTTGCCCACAGCCGCCATCTACAGAGGCTTGCCCACAGCCGCCATCTACAGGGGCTTGCCCACAGCCGCCATCTACAGTGGCTTGCCCACAGCCGCCATCTACAGAGCCTTGCCCACGGCCGCCACCTAGAGACTTGCCCACAGCCGCCATCTGCAGGGGCTTGCCCACAGCCGCCATCCACAGTGGCTTGCCTACAGCCGCCATCTACAGGGGCTTGTCCACGGCCGCCATCTACAGGGGCTTGTCCACAGCCGCCATCTACAGAGGCTTGTCCACAGCCGCCATCTACAGAGCCTTGCCCACAGCCGCCATAGTGGCTTGAACAGCCGATCTACAGAGCCTTAAGGGATTGACTTGCCAGCCGCATCTTCAGAGGCTTGCCACAGCCGCCATCTACAGAGGCTTGCCCACAGCCGCCATCTACAGAAGCTTGCCTGGTTCAGTGTGCTCACCTCAAACTCGGCGTGCTTGAGTACGTCGTCGGCGCGCATTCGGTTCAGGATGAATTCTGCCTCGTTGGCCACGCGCACGATGTGATCCTTCATGGCGTGAGAGAGCAACCTGTCGGCGATACATAGGTCATGTTAGGTCAGGTTTGGTCTGGGAACCCACATGTCGGGCACGCACAAACAGCGTGTAGGCTGGGAAGCGGCGGCACCTTTTTCAAAGTCCAGCAGTAGATGACGTTAGATGGACTGTAAACGGTGTTCGGCTTTGAAATGTTCTGGTCAGGGGCAGTGCGGCGAAGAGGAGAGTTGGTGTTCAGGCTGTACCACCGCCGCATTACGAACGATACGAAAGGGTACGGTTTGAATATGAAACGAATACTTGCATATTATAATTTTCGAACATTTATGTTTCTGAACAAGTGTCTGGATTAATTGTACCTGTACAGTATGTGGTTTAGATGAAGTTGTTGACAACACCTCTACAACTGAGATGACGTGAGTACTGGTTGAGATGATAATCGAGACACACTTGTGAAACGTTGCAGGTGATTACGCCGCACCTGCAAGAACAGTACGTGGAAGAGGACATTTTCTGCTCGAGAACTGAATGCTGAATGGCCGATTTATCATTGCTAATAGGTTCGATGCGTTGATAGTCTGCTACGGACCTGCTAAGGAGCAAAGTTGTGGAGTTGTGTCAGAAGGCCGACCGGTATCTGATTCAGACTACTTTTTCCGATGGGAGGATATGTTTCAGGACGCGGCATTCTGTCTGGCTTTGGATCTTGTCTCTTACTTCGTTTCTGTTTTGATGTATATTTTGTTTAAGCGCGAATGTGTTGTGAACCTGGTAACAGCCAATCATCTAGTTTGAGCAACTAACTGAAATAAAAGCAATGCGGTGACTTTGAGCCTGGGGCTATCCAACGATGGAGGAGCATAGTGGCAGCGGCAGAAGCGGATGAGCGAGGTAGAGAGGAGCAGAACTTAAAGGCGTACATGTAAATAAGCTCTGTGACTGTTGGTTGGTTATTTAGGCTTACGGGCGCACCGACTGCGTTGGTCATGCAGCGGTCTGTGACTGCGCACGGCAGCACGTACATAGATAGCTCCCTGTTACAGTGGTCCTCGGTAATCCGCAATGATAATACAACTGCTTTGGTACCCCAAAGACGCTCGATAACTCCGGATTTGATCGTGATATCCTGCCGCGAGTATTCTACTCCCAATTCAAGCATTCCCCTCTCCGAGCAGCCAACGTAAGCTATTTAAAAAAAAAACAGAACCCCTCCACCCACCTCACATATTGATGCGTTGATTCAGACTCCTTGATTTCTCCAATCCTTTCTTTTTACATTCCAGCTTTCCTCTCGTTGGCCATCACCCTCTTTTCTTCTTGATTGGTCGGCATCACAGCATTCCTGACGTGTCGCGTAGGACTCTGCCATTGTTCTGACCCACTTCCCGTCCACTCCCCTAATATGATCTGTTCCACTCCGCCGCTAGTCTGACCTGCCCTCGTTGATGAGCTCGATGAAGGCGAGGCCGGCGTGTTTCTGCAGCGAGTTCTGCCACTCCTGCGAGCAGAGCAGCATCACCAGCTCCACCACCGACTGGCCGGACTTGAAGGTGGCCATCCCTGGTGACAGACCAGAGCAGCGGTTATGTGTCCGCCACACAGACCTCCCACCACCGACTGGCCGGACTTGAAGGTGGCCATCCCTGGTGACAGACCAGAGCAGCGGTTATGTGTCCGCCACACAGACCTCCCACCACCGACTGGCCAGACTTGAAGGTGGCCATCCCTGGTGACAGACCAGAGCAGCGGTTATGTGTCCGCCACACAGACCTCCCACCACCGACTGGCCGGACTTGAAGGTGGCCATCTCTGGTAACAGACCAGAGCAGCGGTTATGTGTCCGCCACACAGACCTCTCACCACCGACTGGCCGGACTTGAAGGTGGCCATCCTCTGGTGACAGACCAGAGCAGCGGTTATGTGTCCGCCACACAGACCTCCCACCACCGACTGGCCGGACTTCGAGGTGGCCATCCCTGGTGACAGAGCAGAGCAGCGGTTATGTGTCGGCCACACAGACCTCTCACCACCGACCGGCCAGACTTGAAGGTGGCCATCCCTGGTGACAGACCAGAGCAGCGGTTATGTGTCCGCCACACAGACCTCCCACCACCGACTGGCCGGACTTGAAGGTGGCCATCCCTGGTGACAGACCAGAGCAGCGGTTATGTGTCCGCCACACAGACCTCCCACCACCGACTGGCCGGACTTGAAGGTGGCCATCTCTGGTAACAGACCAGAGCAGCGGTTATGTGTCCGCCACACAGACCTCCCACCACCGACTGGCCGGACTTGAAGGTGGCCATCCCTGGTAACAGACCAGAGCAGCGGTTATGTGTCCGCCACACAGACCTCCCACCACCGACTGGCCGGACTTGAAGGTGGCCATCTCTGGTAACAGACCAGAGCAGCGGTTATGTGTCCGCCACACAGACCTCCCACCACCGACTGGCCAGACTTGAAGGTGGCCATCTCTGGTGACAGACCAGAGCAGCGGTTATGTGTCCGCCACACAGACCTCTCACCACCGACTGGCCAGACTTGAAGGTGGCCATCCCTGGTGACAGACCAGAGCAGCGGTTATGTGTCCGCCACACAGACCTCCCACCACCGACTGGCCGGACTTGAAGGTGGCCATCCCTGGTGACAGACCAGAGCAGCGGTTATGTGTCCGCCACACAGACCTCTCACCACCGACTGGCCAGACTTGAAGGTGGCCATCCCTGGTGACAGAGCAGAGCGGCGGTTGTGTCGGCCGCCCAGCATCACCGCAGAAACAGGCTGCGCTCTGCGGCCGCGCCACACATGTGACGCTGAACTAGCACCAACAGTGACGTCACGCCAGATACACACAACAGGCAAACACGTTCTACTGTCCAGGCGGTGTCAGTTCCAGGGCCTTGAAAATGGCCAGCTGTGGGAACAGTCTGGCGGCCATGAGAATGACCAGCTATGATAACAGTCCGGCGGCCACGATAATGACCAGCTATGATAGCGATCCGGCAAAACCATGAGAATGTAGCAGCTGCAGTACAAGTATCAGGCTATTACCAATATGCCACAGATGAAGCATCGACGGGTGACCTAATATGTGATATCGCTATCCGGGATTTAGCTTTCGTCATTCTTCTCCAAGCAACCGAACAGTTCAGATTTTATGGGATTAAGAAAAATAGACCAACATATCCATATACCCCAATCATTTTCACAAGTATTACGGTAAATTGATGCTATCACTCCTGTGCGACCTGTGGCGACGGGTGGATGGGGTGAACAGACTTAGAGCTCAGCTTGGGGATGAGAAGAGTGGACACAGTTCTGGAGGAACTTGGAGGATGGGGAAAGCATGGAGATGGAAGCTGGAGCTGGGAGCTGAGCCAGTGGAGTTGAGACTAGCTGATTTCTCAACTGCCTCGCAGTGGCGAATCACAATCATGCCAATGTAGCATTTAATATGTAACGATTCATGTCGGTTGTTGTGCAAAATGTTAGCTTGCCGCAATAACATTTCTCACAAAACTAGGTTGTAGATTCATCGAACTAGGTTGCATCGATCGAACCAGATCAGACTCCTGATCAGCAGCATGATACAGACCGGCGCCGGACTGGCCAGCGGGACACCATCAGGACAGCACCAGACCGACGTCAGACCGACGTCAGATCCACATCGAACGGACATTGGACGGACAACAGACGAGCACCATGCCAACACCTGCTCAGCATCGGACCGACAGAGGACCGACAGCCTACGCCGGTCTCGTGCCACTCTCACCCTTGCCCTCAGAGAGTAGCTCTTGTCCGTGGCTACCGATCAGAGTTTTGCTGAGGAACGACGCGAAGTCCACCATAATCTCGCGCAACAGCGGCGAGATTGAGCTCAGTGCTACCTCCAGCTTCAGTGTCAGGCTCTCCTCGCGCGATGGCGTCGGCAGCGACGACTGGCGGAAAACACGCCAACTAAGGTAAGACAGGTAAACTGAAGCAGCAGTCAGGAATGAAACCAAACTGGCCAGAAGAGTCACACACGTGAAGGCACCACCCGCCCTTCGAACGTGACGCCCGCTGACCGGAACCGGTGGAGTGGAACCCCTCCCACTGGAACACACAAGTCGTCAGCAGTTCCAAGTGGATGGAGTAAACGCAACTCACAAGCGCACACGAATGCGTAGTATTCGTCACGAGGCGCACACAGTATCAAGGACCATTATCGTGCTCAGCTCTCTCAACCATTTCGACTGCTTCAAGACTCATCCGCCCCCACTTCACGAAATCAGCACGGTGCAACCGACACCAGGTTACCCGAGGAACTGCCAACGTCGCCGCCTGATGGAACACCGTCCAAGCTCAACCACGCACACACTAGCGCGCCACGTCAGTCGGCCGGGGAGTGTGGATGTGCGGCGCCTTGCAGCAGCAGTCCACAGAGCCCATACATCAGTGACGACATCAGCAGACGGTGGGCACCGCGCGTGGCATGGCGGATCACCGAGACGCCGCGACGACGCCACGTCTGCCGACAGGGCACGCACCTCGTGCACGAAGCCCTTGAACTGGAGGTCCTCGGGCCGGGCGGGCCGGAACTCTGTGTGGCCCGGGGACGTGGCCGCCGAGTGATGGTTGGCGGCCGTGAAGTGTGGGGAACTGCTGACCGTGGAGATCTCCGGCACCACAGCTGCCGTCCGCTCTGTGTACAGAAGTGCGCCGTACATTGGAGGCACGTCCAGCGAGACGAATGCGAATATGTTCATGCACATGAGGACAGACGCGGCGATGTGAAATGTAAACGGAACCGATGTCGACCGGCCGCCCTCCGTTCGAAAACCACACAAAGATCGAAACCGAAGAAACAGATGTCTTACAACTTCAAATATTTTACATGACAAGGAAACGAGAAAATAAAGTTGAAAACATAAATCATAGGCCAACACAAATACAAACAAAAATAGTCGCCCAAACTACATTATACCCATTCAACTTAGTTCCTTGCACGGTCAAGGGCGAAGCCCTGGCGAGACATGCATATTCGGCAAAGGATGGCATGAGCGACAAAACCGGATAGTCACCGCTCTGAAACTTTCGGAAGTGTTGCAGTCCGTTGCCTTCACTTGGCATAAGTCTCCCAACCCAACCCCGAGCCCAAACTGGCTGACATGTCCTACACCAATAGTGGTGCCTCGTAGTGCTAAGTGTTGTCCTGGCTACTGGTTGTACTGGCTACCTGTTGCACTGGCTTTTGGAAACGAAAATTGTGCATGCAAATTGCAAATGTGTGCCGGCTACTCTTCGGTAACGAACATAAACCGCCGATTCTGAAAAGTAAACATCATTCCACACATACTCTTAGGACGTTAGAATATCATTGCAGGTCGGGTGTCATCCACTCATTACGCGGTCCATTCCCAGTTTAAGGCATAGCAATCACAGCGTTAAAAAGAACAGGACGGTGATCAGCTTCATTGGGAGGTCATACATATAATATGTTGCTGTTTACATAAATACCGTCTCAAGCCCCGCGAGGAAATTCCTGTGAAGCTCCTAGCCCCAGCCTAGCCGGCCCCATCTGCTGCTGGACTTCTGTCTTCTCCGCAACAAGTGTGAACTTCCCGAACTCACATTTAAATGTCTGGAGACGCACTCTTGACTCTTGGGTGTGTGGAGACCGGTGGGTGTTCGAAGCACCGCTGGGTGACTCCCCGAATCATCACTTGGTGTCTGAGCTACTCCTCCGACTCACTGCTGGGTGTCTGGGCTACTCCTCCGACTCGCCACTGGGTGTCTGGACTCCTCCTCCGACTCACCAATGGGTGTCTGGGCTACTCCTCCGACTCACCAATGGGTGTCTGGGCTACTCCTCCGACTCACCAATGGGTGTCTGGGCTACTCCTCCGACTCACCACTGGGTGTCTGGGCTACTCCTCCGACTCACCACTGGGTGTCTGGGCTACTCCGACTCACCGCTGGGTGTTTGAGCGTCGCTCTCGTTCAGTTGAACGTCCGACCACTGCTTGTCATCGGCAGCCTGCTCGGGGTCGTGGTCGTGCTCGTGCTCCGGTTCCGGTTCCGGTTCCGGCTCGGGGTCAGGATCAGCCGGTCGGACAGAGGCGCGAGACGTTCGACCCTGTGCGAGCGAATCGTCGGCGGCCGTCAGCAGAGCCACCGGCCACCACTCCATCGAACCAAACAAGGCCAAACCGAACGCAGCAACCAAGTCAAACCAAATCAAACCTACCCAGCGCGCAGCAGGCCAAACGAAGCCGCACGAGGTCAGGAGTGGAGGTGCCACACAACGGATCCTCCACGACTGAAAATGTACCGTCACGCGTGGGACATGCCATTGGCGTCGGCTCAGCCCACCATGCACGTTCGGGCCATAATCAGCAGGCGTGCGCCAAACTTAGCTAGCCACTCCGACACGCCTTCAATCGCATCACTGCGCCGAAATTAGCGGAGAATCTCAATGTGAAGAAGCTAGTGTTTTGTATCTCTTTCAGACAAATGGACACGCAATTAGTCCCGACTGCATGTCAACATCAGTCGCAGAGAACATTCATCCCACGACAGCAGCGTGGAGCAGCTAAAGCCCTGGAAAACCAGAAGTTCAATATTACAAGGATTTTGAGCATGACTTTCTGAAAAGCTACCAGGTCGATATCTCAGCTGCCAGCCGAATGCACTAGAAGAACCGTAATGACTGAGCCTACTTCGCTATAATCGCACAAGCCACGCACACGCACCCCTATATGTGCAAGTGCATGTGCAAGTGCAAGTGCAAATGCAAGTGCATGTGCACACCCAAACAACTTGGCTCTTTGTACGACCGTCAAAGCAAAAAAAAAAGCAGAAGCGATTTAGCGCAACGTCTACACGTCAGGTTAGCTACGAGGAGCTAGCCACCGGGGCGGCCCTGCCGAAGTTGAAGTCGGTCCCCTGGCCGGCCCTGCCGACGCCAGAGCCGGCCTCAGGGAGGACTTCGCCGAAGCTAGAACCAGGTGGTGAGAGCGACCCCAAGATGGGCCCAGCCGAGGCCTGAGCTGGAGCCCAGCGAATCCTCCCGAGGTCAGAGCCGGCTCTGAGCTCGGTCTCGCCGAGACCAGATCCGGGCCTTATGGCGGACTAGACAGAGGCCAGAACCGGCCCCAGAGGCGGCGGCCACCGGCGCGCAAAGGCCGGCGGCTGTCCCAGCCTGTCACTCACCTTGGCGCCAACTCCGGTCTGGTTTGCTAAAACGGACGGGTTCGTTTCATCAACGACAGGCACGTCCGGGGCGGGCTGCTGCTCGCCGGTGGCGTCAGGCTCTGGGCCGGTCAGCACCACTGTAGTGGCGGACGCGGTCAGTGGCGATCATAGGCACACAGTGTAGGTGGACACATGACGCCGGTGGCGTCAGGCTCTGGACCGGTCAGCACCACTGTAGTGGCGGACGTGGTAAGTGGCGATCACAGGCACACAGTGTAGGTGGACACATGACGCCGGTGGCGTCAGGCTCTGGACCGGTCAGCACCACTGTAGTGGCGGACGTGGTAAGTGGCGATCACAGGCACACAGTGTAGGTGGACACATGACGCCGGTGGCGTCAGGCTCTGGGCCGGTCAGCACCACTGTAGTGGCGGACGCGGTCAGTGGCGATCACAGGCACACAGTGTAGGTGGACACATGACACACACACACACACACACGCAGGCAATGGTGGACACAGGACACAGTTCGGGGCGGACGCAAGACACAGTCCGGGGCAGACACAGGACACAGTTCACATTTCAGGGAAGACACAGGACTGTCAGTGGCGGACACAGGACACAGTTCGGGGCAGACACAGCACAACATTCGGGACAGGAATGGGGACAGCCAGGAGCGGTCACCGGGCACAGTCCCGAATGGACACAGGACACAGTCTGGGTCGATCACCGGACAGTCTGGGGCGGACACAGAACACAGTTCGGGGCGATGAAAGGACACAGCCCGGGGCGGCCACAGTACACATTTCGGGGCGGCCATCCGGATGACATAGGACACGGGACACTTGGAACTCTCAAGATGAGATACAGCGGGTAAAAGCGCCGTGCGTCCGAAGTGAGTGCAATGATCACCCACAATCCAAAACGCGACTTAAGGCAAACACTGCAGTATGTCTACACTTCGCCAGATGAGCAAGGTGGTCGCTTCCCAGCATGCCATGAGCACAAACCAGGTCAGAAGGCAGCTTAACCAGCCATGTGCGACGGCTCGCGACTGATCGACCTGACAGGCATTCTGGTACTCCAGACCACCGACCTGACCAGACATGATTTAACCTATACAATGGACACTTCGGACCAGCAGCCTGACGAAACCGAGCTCAACTATCCACCAGCATTCCACGAGGCTGGCCTCAGACCAGTGACCTAACCTGACCGACCTCAGCGGGTGCCTGTCCGGCAGCTACCTGATACCCCGATGGAACCTCAAACGGGCTGCCTCATCTGATCCGACCTGACATGATCTGACCTGACTGACCTGAGCAGCTACGGGCCAGCATGTTTGTGGGCTCCAGGATGTCGCGGTACTTGGAGACCATCAGCACCGAGATGAAGTAGATTGTGGACAGCGACAGGAACTGCGCCTGCTTAGTCTCCTCCTACAGCACGCGCGGGTGCGTCATGTTATCACCTGAACATAACTCGACCATTGACAGAGCATACCTCAGGACGGCAGGCGGACGTGGTATCTGTGACAACAGATATGAACTTATTCAGCGCAACGGCGGCAATTTGGATGTACACTGCGCTTAATGGACACCCCTCAGTTGGATCATTTGGTGATCAAGAGCCGTGCGAATATCTCGCCAGCCGGCCTACAATGCGCTGCGATGTCTCTCCAGCACATACGATTGTGTTTGCGGGTGTTTTTGATCTCCACTAGAACTTGCGGTACGCAAACAAGACGGCACGCAGCTGCTTTATTATAACTACTGCCGTCCAAAAGAAGAAAAAACATCCCGGAATTTGAACGTGTTCAAGAGAGCTTTTCTTGGGTCTGTACTATTTTCTCTCAGGCAATAACGACAACAAATGGCCTTAGGGCCTTATACCACTGGAACCGGTGTACACCAAAAATGGTCATGTTTTTAGGAATCCAAAACCAAAATATGCCTTTTTGGTAAGAAATATAGAAATGCTGTCCTCCCTTGTGTGTTGCAGTGAAAGCTAATGACAATCCCCTGGCAAAACACATCAGTAAAAACTCAGGCGGGAAGATGTATCTCTGGGTGATACTTAGTTTTGTTAGAGAAAACGTATTTGCAAGTTGCTCCACCACAATGCACAGCATATTATAATGGCCCTCAAGTTTGCGTACCTCTCAGAGTTTGAAGAATCGCACCTACGACACCACTTAGAAGTCTTCGTCCTTGTATTCGAATCCAATTGCATCATATTTAGGAACAGCTGTTCCCAGCTATGTCTTTGTATATCTCGTTGTGGGAGTCAGGTCCCCATAAAGTTAGTTCTCCCCATATCTCGCAATATATGTCCCTTTGCCGCGATAACATCGCAGTGGTCCTCTGGCAAAAGACCATAACTACGTAACATATGTCCTATCGCCACCACTAACATTGAAGGAAATATCGAACAGAAAGACGTGAGCTGCAACAAAAAGAAATATGACGAGTTGAGCTTCTCTTTGCCTGCGCAAAATGGGATTTCAGACCACAATGTAAAATCCCAGGAGACGTATCTAAGACGGATCTTAATGCCCCCGTGTAACGACTAACGACAGGACAGGACTAACGACTGTTTGTATGCACATTATTTTGCCAGAGAAAGTGTCAATTTTCACAGATAAGTGCTTCTCATAAACCAAGTTCGCTTCAAGCTAGTTTTAAAATCGTTTTAAAAACCACCTGCTAGGAAAAGATACATCTCCTAGAGATGTTCCAAATGGCATAAAAACGCTTTCACAAAAACGACCCATGCCTTTGCCTTCGGCTGGCAAGCACAGACACGCTAAATCCGTACTAGTTCAGCACGGGTGACATTTCCGTGAAGGAGGGATTGAATCCTTCCTTCACGAGATATTCTAAGAAAGACGAGCATACCTCATGATCGACATCATAGGAATCTAGTTAGTCATTCGAGCCAACGGGCAGATTAGTTCGCTGAAGCTTTAGGATGCCTCGACTGTGTCCAAAAGCCCGGCGGTCATACCCCACCTAGTTCAGCTTAGTTCCAGCTTAGTCACATCAACACTATCAGAGGAAGCACGCATTGCGAGACCAATGGTCACCGAAATGAGTGATGGCATATATTTACACCGCGTGTCATAAGAACTTCAGGCCCATAGTATATTCCAAATCATATATGAACCCGAGGAACATGGCCCAGAGTTCGGTTTATATTTGGGATTCTGGATGTAAAGAGAAACACATTTGGTCATTTAATACGGGGAGGATAATTGCATATATCTCTGTAGCAATAGATATCCCCTTTTGTGCCTTGCAATTCGCTTTGGGAATTTTATAAATAACAAAGAAGTTTCAGGTTATTACCAAACAGCGTCATTCAACCGTTCAGGGAAATGATAATTTTCCGAAGATAATGTCCTGGATGTTAAAAAAATCAGGAGCCTATCATTCAAACCCTGATACCACTAGCATCCGAGGCCGTTCAGCATCACTACAGCATGTGACAGCAAACGCGCACCACGCGACCAAAACATTCCACTATGCATGATCCCCAACTAGCAACATGCACGGATTTAAAAATCCATCATCGACACCTCTCCATGGTCTCCATGGCCGTCCAGTCTCGTGATGATGAGGCGAATACGCGCCACGGTTGCACGGATACGAAAATGATCCGACGGGTGCAGAAAGGAGTCAATGGGACATTCTAATGCACAGCTGGGTACAAATGGATACCAGGTAAGATACGGAGCGGGATCAGGTGATCCATATGATATCGCATAGGAATAGAGGGGAACCAGGTGACATAAGGCGGGCACAGCCCGATCCACCCTGATGCAGGCAAGGTACAGAACGAGATGCGATTACACGGAAGAATCGCATGGCGTGCAGACCAGGTGGGATAGTCCTGGATCAGACGTAGATACAGAGCTGGTTCAGGCGAGTCACAGGCCAGAATCAGATGGGCTACAGATCAGGATCAGGTGTGATACAGAGCTGGAGCAGGCGGGACCCAAAGTTGGATATGCCGGGCTACAAAGCCGAGTCACGCGAAGTGCGGGGTCGGACTGGGCTTCTGGCAGGGCTTGGCACCGTCAGGCCGCACCACGGCACGCACCACGTCCCTGTAGACGATGGCCCGCAGTCGGTTCACGTCCATCTCCTGCAGCAGCTTCTCCGGGTCGCGCACGGTCGTCACCACAGAGTCCGGGTCTCCGGCCTGTCACAGACGGGAGCGACGCAGTCCGTGACGGTGTCGAGGTAGCGCAGACACGCCACACCTAACATACAGCTGATGAGTTGGCTAGCTATTTATATGAGCTTTAGGCCGTATCATTATTATTGATAAACTCCATGACGGGACAGGGCTGATGCTATCGGGGTTTTCGGGCGCGCCAACCACACGGATATTCAGCGCCGACAGGGCAGGGTTGACATTTGTCACACCTGTTCGCACTTTCATGTCCAATGGCATGAGGGAGGGATATATAATTATATATATTATATATCTAACTATATGGCCCGATAGATTACTTGATACCATACCACTCTTGATGAAATCTTCCCATCTCACAAAGAGATATTACAGCTTTATAGCTGATGCCAAATGCGAAATACGCACAGCATCGCACAAACTAACACCACTCCAGAGTTCATATCGCCGTCAGTGTACTAATTAGCACTCAATCTCACGTCACACCAAACCTCAATGTTAAGCAAAAAGTGGGAGAGGTACCACCTGAATAGGTACCATCTGGCCCATTTCACGGCAAATCGACACGTGACAAAATTACACCAAATATTATATATTTGTATGAAAATATTTGTGTGGGGTTTATATAATGCGCAGAATCCAGCTGTCATTTTTTTTAGAAAGCTCAGGTCAACGGTCAAGTAGTTATAGCAACGGGAATTTTTGAAATGCCACCTAACAATGGTGTCTTTTGAGGTCTGTAAATCAATGAAGAACAATCTAAATTATGTAAAAGTATTTATTGGCGATCTCAAGATGACCTGCTGCACCTTTTGGCTATGTCGAAATCATTATTCACAGGACAATTGAAATCGTGACATCGTGACCTAAGATCAAGTGACCTATTTTACATTTCGGGACAGTCAAAATGCGATTTGAAAAAGTTCAGAAATAAAGTTCGATATCTTATCTTTGAAAGCAAAAAAGGTTTTGCTCCTAAAAATCTACACATCCGTTCAAAATTAAGCATGCATGGTTGTTTTTACGCTAGTGTATCATGGCCTGTATGAATATGTATTTAGAACGGTATATTGCTGAAATACAAGGCTTCTGGCTCTCAAGGCACGTGATGGGATGATAATGCTAGTCATCTAATCTTGAATGTTTTGTTGTACAAGTGCTATAACTCCGTGAGTCCAAGGGTTAAACATTCAAGATCAGCCGAGTAGTTTTCGCATCCCATCACGTGCCAAGAACATCAAAATGTTTATATTTCAGTAATATACTATACTAAACAAATATTATAACAGGCGACGATCAACTAGCACAAAAACAACGATGCATTCCTAATTTTGAACGGATATGTGGAGTTTTAGAACCCAAACTTTTTTCTTTCTTCTTTTTTTTGCTTCAAAAGATAAGATATCAAACTTCATTTCTGTCGTTTTTCAAATTACACTATGACTGTCCCGAAAGGTAAAATAGGTTACATGATCTTAGCTCACGATGCCATGATTTCAATTATCCCGTAAACGAAAATTTCGGAGGAGCCAAAAGATGCAGTGGGTCATTATGAGTTCACCGATATATGCTTTTGCACAATTCAGGTTTGCCTTCATTGAGTTCAAGACCTCAAGACACCCTTATTATGTGGCATCCCAAACATTCCGGAGGCTACAACTCCTTGACCGTTGACCTGATCTTTCTAAAATGGCACAGCTGGATTCGACCAATCAGATAAAAACATACAAATATCTTTCTCAAAACATAAAATATTGGGTGCTATGCCCATGTGGATCTGTCGTGGAATGGGCTACCTATGAAACGGCAAACCGACGTCATTCGTAACACAAGTTCTATTTTCATTGCCATTTTACAAGAAATGCAACATTTTGTATGCTAACTACTGGGACACTCAACCTTCAAGATCAACACATCAACCGAACACAACACCTCCAGGGCTGTACCATTTCCGTGGGGATATTTCCATCGTGCTGTTTGATACCGCACAACACTCCACCATCCCCATCGCACCGAGGAATATCCGCAGTCAATCCAAGCAAAGTGCCAGATCATCGACACGTCACTCGACCAAGTTCAGCGCACGGGCAGGGACCACCAACAGCACAGCTAGTGGTCAGCCACCCCGCGCCGCGCCGCAAACCCACCGCCGAGAGGATGGGCACGCTCTTGAGGCCGGTGATGAGCAGCTGGATGGTGCGGTTGGGCTTCACGTCCGGATGGCGCACCAGGCGGTCTCGCTCCTTGCACTCGAGGCAGTTCCGCACGGCCGCCGTGCAGACCTGCCGCACGCGGTGGTCACGTGGTGGTCACGTGGTGGTCACGCGGTGGTCACGCGGTGGTCACGTGGTGGTCACGCGGTGGTCACGTGGTGGTCACGTGGTGGTCACGCGGTGGTCACGTGGTGGTCACGTGGTGGTCACGCGGTGGTCACGCGGTGGTAGCGCGGTGGTCACGTGGTGGTTATGCGGTGGTCACGTGGTCTGGTGCGGTTTCGCTCCGCACTCGCACATTTGAAGGACATATCAAGCGATTGACGGGAGCCACGACACTTGGAATACAGCGCAGTCTTCGTTTTGTGACATGCATTGTGGTCTGTGAACTGCACCGGGCAGCACGCTTTCTCCCGCAACAGATGAACTGTCGTGAACTGTCGTCCTTTGGGTGTTTAGACTCCACGTTATATATATGCCGACATATGTATTTTAGAACCCATGCCTACCCCGAAGGGCATCGATCTGGATAATGCACACGACTCGTCATCCACTCTGTCGTTGCTCTACTGTACCCACATTGTAAACGAATGTTGGGAGTGGTCCCCCGCCCCCATCACAGTTAACTATCCTCAGTTTCCCTTCTGCGCAAACCTTGCCCCAATCATTTCTATCTACACTGGTCACAGCCTGACACAGCAGCCAGTCTAGCCGGCTAGCTGCTGGCCGTCGGCAGCGGCAGCAAAACATCTCACCAGTCGGAGACACTGACGCAAGATACCGCCCGACGACATGTTCTTCTCCACCTCGAGCTCGGCGAACGACACGCAGCTGGCAAACACCAGCGCGTCGGCCAGACCGACGAGCCGGTGCAGGAAGCCGACGGCCACGTCCACCGACATGCCCTGGGTCGGCTCCAGCACGTCCAGTTCACTCTGCACGGCCACACACGCAGTCATCGTGAGCCATCGTCCGTGCATGCAGAACTGAAGGCAACTGCGACGGGATGGGGAAGCTGATGGTGCTACAACTGTTTGATGAGACAACCTCGAACAACACCCCTCTTTAGCTACATTTCGGGAAAATGAGTTCTTCTAGGTTTCGCTAAGGTGACAGCAACTATTATCACGGTAATATTTGGTCCCCATTCTACATCCGGTCCGCCGATAGCAGACATGAACTTGCCATCATCATCCAGGCAACTCACTCCTGGACTGATCTGTCTCGCTTGGCGTCCGATTTGCTGCCCAAGAGTCGCGTTTGAACTCACATTTGGCCTGCCTTTTCCGGAGTAGCCAGCTCTGAGTCACCTTTGCTCTAGTGACCTGGCAGCCCAGCTGGTACTCTCGTTTATATTGCTGTCGGGTTGAAACACAACCAGGGTAGACACCGGTAGGCTTACCAGATATATCTTAGAACTACATTAAATAGATGCAGCCTCAATCAATAGAGACAATAGAGAGAAATGAACAGAAGCTAAGGATGTCTGCAGTTCCTTATAATTTTGTATCTTGCATTGCGAACATGGGGAAACACCTTTTCAATTAGGCTATGTCAGGATTTGATAATTGCCTAGGAAGTCGCGGATGTACTCACGTCGGCGTGTTTCCCTGATGAGTACTCTTTAGACCGTCGTCTCATCTTTGTGATCGGACGGCTTCGACTCACGTTTGGACTGGTGGCGGCGGCCAGCAGTGGCAGCAGGCCGCCGCAAGCGATCACAAGGTTATCCGCCAGCTGGGAGATCAGGTGCACCGTGTTGATGACGAAGATGGCGTTCTCGCTGTTGTTGACGAAGTCCAGCACGTTCTTGTTTGAATGCCTGCCAGCCGCAAACCAGTTACCCAGTTTAAGGTGCATGCGGATAAATGCCTATTCCTACCAGATGTCGCACAAACAGCCAGGTGATCTCACCAATATATTCACATATGGCCAGGTCCAACACATGTCCCATGTGATGAACGGTCAGCACAAACGGTTACTGTGGACGATGCTACACCGTTATACAAGATGCTCCACTGGTATGAACGACGCCCTCCGTTTATGGACAATGCTTCCCCTCTGTGAACGATACTCCAGCTGTGTAGAGGAACATGAGCTGCTGTGCCTGGGACCGGCCTGCCGCTAGCTGCGTGTAAGAGCATGAGCTGCTGTAGCTGGGACCCGCCTGCCGCTGGCGGCACTGACCGGGAAGGGGCGGCAACTCACTGTCGCCACTGCTGGATGTCGTTCTCCAGCGACAGCAGCACGTCAGAGAGCAGCCGCTGGTGGATGTAGCTCCAGCGGAACTCGGGGATCCGGAACGGCGGCCGAGACGGGCCCGGTGAGAACATGGCGCGCGACGGGCCCTTTCCGCCAGAGCCTGGCGAGCGCACGGTCGATGGTGAGTGGTGACCACGGCTCACACTCGGATGGAAGGTCACGGCAGTTAATTCACCGGCGGCGTGGAATATTTAATGAATTGATTGACTAGTTAGCTCATACATAAGTAGGTATGAACTATATGCTGTGCTATATGTATGCTACATAGTGAACGGAGATGACTTTCAGGAACACTCAGGGCACTACACGGTACACCATATTTGGTGATGCACTCAGTGCATATTTGGGTACATCACTTTCACAACCACATATTTAGCGAAGTGGCCAGTCTCTGTTGGTCGATTGATCTGCTGGACTAGGTGTGCACAAACCTCATCCGCTGCACACGGAGAAATAGTTTGGCATTGCTCAGTAAATACAGGTGCACTACCATCCGTACTCGCCTGGCCGCGACAGTCGCTCGCTGTGGCTGCTCTCTTGTGAGACACTGCGCGCTACCCCCGGCTTCGCCTCGGCGTTCCACTTCTTAACGCGCACCTCCTCCGGCTGGCTGCTCAGTTCAGTCACCTCGCCGTCCGTGGCAGTCGCCACGGAGTCAGTCGACGGGTCAGCCGGTGGGTCAGCCGGTGGGTCAGCCGGTGGGTCAGCCGGTGGGTCAGCCGGTGGGTCAGCAGGTGGGTCAGCAGGTGGTTCAGTCGATACATCAGCCGGTTGGTCAGCAGGTAGGTCAGCAGGTGGGTTAGCAGGTGGATCAGACGGTGGGTCAGTTGATGGTTCAGCCGATTCATCAGCCGGTGGGTCAGCCGGTGAGTCAGATGGTGGTTCAGCCGATGTGTCAGCCGTCAGGTCAGTCGGCGGATCAGCAGCGCAGTCGGCAGGCGCCGTCTGCACAGCTGCGTTATCTGTCGTCACCGTGTCTTGCGATGCCGACCCGCCTATCTCCTCGGCGTCGTCGTCGTTCAGGTTGACATCCTCCATGCCCTCGCCGCTCTTGCGCGAGCTGGCGTCCTCGCGGCCGTCGCTCTCGTCGGGAGCGTCAGAGTCGTCCTTGGCCGTGCAGCTGGCCGCTGCTGGCGGCTCGGACGAAGGCCGACTCTGGGAAGGCGAAGCGACGTCACGCTCTGGCGGTGTGGCCGAGCCGCCGGTATTGCGCGTCGTTGAGTCATGTTCGTGGCCGTCGCCGGCGCTGGCCGGTGCGTGTGCGACGCCATTGGCGGCGGTGTCCGCCGGCGCGTCACTGGAGATGAGGAAGATGTCGGGCTGCCGGCGGCCGTCGCTGTCGCCGTCGTCGGCGGTCGGCGTGGCGGTCGACGGGGCGTGGCTGTCGGGGCTGCCGATGGTCGCCGGCGGTTCTGGCGCCGGGTGGTCGGCGCCGTCCAGGATGACTGGCGGACACGGCGCCTCGGCGCCGTCGCCACAGCTGCGGCTCGTCTCCACCGGCACATCAGACTCCAGCACAGCGACATCACTGGCTGCCAATTTTGCATCGCCGTCATCGGCCTCAGCACTACAGTCACTGGCTTTAACACCACAGTCACTGGCTTCAACACCACTCCCTTCAGCCTTCACATCACCGTCGTAGACCTCCACAACACCGTCACCGGCGACCGCACCGGCATCACCGCCGTTAGCAGGACTTCCTTCGTTCTTCACAACACCGTTGCTGGTGTCGCCAGCGCCAGTGTCCACCTCCGCAGCACCGGCGACGGAGCTATCGTCGGCGCCACCGCATGGAGCGGCCCCATCGACACCGCCTGCATCGTCAGCCGCGAGATCCACCTGCTCGCCGACGCCGGTTGCCTTCACCGCGTCGCCGGCGGCCTCCTCAGCACCATCGCCGGCAGGTTCTACCGCACTGTCTGCTGCAGGATCACTGCCTGGCCGAGCCGGTTCACCAGCGTCCTCCAGCGCCAGTTCCACATCCTTCGCGCCAGCCTCGACGGCAGCCGGGGACGTGCTGTCTGTCTGAGAAGCCGTCTCGGCGGCCAGCGGCGGCGGCGCGGGCGCGGCCTTGCGCCCGGACGCGGGCTCGCCGTGCACATGTTTGTCCCAGCCGGATATGGTGCTGATGGGCCGCTGCTGGCGCAGTGCCGGGTCCGTGATGTTGTCGGCACGCCGCCGCTCGTACTGTTCGTACATCTGCGCGAACTGCAGCTTGAAGTCCTCGTACGACACCTGTAACGGGGTGAATCGGCCGCGAGACGTTAGTCAGCTTTTAATTTCGGAGCCCATAAACTGCATTGGCTACAAAGCGCCCGGGTGGAAAGACGAGATGTCATCGACGTGCATGGCAGACATTTGGCAGAGGACCCAATAACGACCATTTACCATCCGCCACTGTGGCCACTGTGGCTGTGATCATGGGCCGCAATGGCGGGCAGCGGCGGGCAGGACCGACCGGCCAGCTGCCGGCCAGAGTGCTGAACAGTGGCGGGGCAGACTGAGCTGCGGCTGGAGGCGCTAACTGGTTACAGAGAAATACATTCATGGGCCACACTGGAAGATATAACGAGCAAGTCCGGGCACAATAATGCAACAGCCCTGGCCACCGTAGTGGATTATGGCCGGGGAAATGATGCACTAGATGAGGGAACCGATGAGCCAAAGTAGGAGAGGCAATAATAGGCCTGGCCGGCAGCGGTAACGGACCAGCCCGGTAATCCGGCGAAAACCCGCTTGGACATTAGACGTGCGGACGGTGGCGACCGATGTGCGGCGTCCCACCTTCGAGTGCACGATGGCCAGTGTGTCGACCCACACTCGCCAGCCGCCATACTCGGCCTTGATGGCGTGGTGCAGCAGCATGCGGAACAGGTTGAACACCATCTCCGAGACGCGCTGCTCCTCGGTCGAGTGTGGATGGATGTACGCCATGGCGATCAGCCACTCCTGCCGACGGATGGCGAGTGTGTGGGCGCATTGGCTCAACACCGCTCCACATCAACATACGGGTCGCAGCACTATGTCACAGCTCCACAGCTCCAGCTGGCCGGCCAGCTGGGCTTCACGGAGAACCATCCACACGAGTTTTACAGCCGCCCAGCGAATGGACGGAGTCACACTACTGCGCCACATATCACTCTGAGCCCATGACCGGAGATATAATACTGCTCCACGTAGCATTGCTGGTGTCAATGACCGACCACACAATACTGCATCACATAACACTGCTGGGGTCGATGGTCAAAGATGGAATACTGCGTTACATAACACTGATTGGGGTTACTGCACCACATTACATTGCTGGAGTAAGACACACAGGGGGCTGGATGTAGAGCACTGCATCACATCGCTGGCTGAATATTCAGTCCTGCACCACATAACACTGCTGGAGCGCAGGAATCGGCAGGAGCCGGTGAAGGACTTGGCCGTCTTGAATGATGAATGCGCGAGTCAAAACGTCAGCATAATACAACGGATTGCTGTACTTGAAATTTTATGTGTCATCTTCAACTTATGCCCTTGGCCTAAAGTCGCCGGCACCGCGACCTCTAGACGTGGTGCATCGTGACATCAGAACATGCCAGATAGTTGACGGATGCCGTCGACCCAAAGGTGCCGGCGCCGTGGCATCCAGGCGTGGTGTAGGGTGACGTCAGACCATGTCCCGACCGGTGGAACCCCATACAGGGGTCGTGAACACACCAGTGGGATAACTTGCAGACCTGCGGGACTGGATGGATTGGTGGCAATTGCGCTAGGAGCCGGTTTCGCTGCATGAATTAAAACGCAGGCCGTACTACACTGGAGTAATGAGTGTAGTGCGGCCATATATAGAATCTTTCGGCCACGTCCACACTAGTGGAACATAAAAACCAATGCAACTCAACTTACACACCATTGCAATAAAACGCGGATGAGTGGGACCATCTGGAGGGACATTCCTTGGGACTATGGACAGAGGCCACCTAAGGACAATTTGGGCCATGTACAGACCGAAGTGATCATGTAAGAAGCGGCGGCACCGTGTCGTCTCGTTCTGCAGGGTGCCAGCGCGACTGTCGGACAGCAGGACCCACCTGCCACACACTCATCTGCAGAACGGTGCGCCGGTTCTCCTTGTTGGCCTGGCAGAGCAGCGTGGTGTCTGTGAGGAACAGCTTCTTCACCTCCATCAGACCGTCAGACGACTTAGACTGCCGGATCAGGCTGGCTACCACCTTCAGGATCACTGCCGAACACCACCGTTACACAGCCTCAGTCTCAGGACGGCTGCCAACTTCAGGATCACTGTCGAGCACAACCGTTACACAGCCGTCACAGTCATCAGTCGCACAGCATCAGTCTCAGGACGGCTGCCACCTTCAGGATCACTGCCGAACGCCACCGTTACACAGCCGTCACACCGTCATCACAGTCATCACAGTCATCAGTCACACAGTCATCTTTAATCGCATGACGGCTGCCGCCTTTAGGATCACTGCCGAACACCGTCACACCGCCACACAATCGTGACGCCGTCGTCACACGGCCTCAGTCTCAGGATAATCACGCTGATGATGTGACGTCTCGCAGACGATGATTCTCAGTACAAGACACCCCAGAGGCGCTGTCGTCCAGGAAGTGTCGCAAGGCGGCGGCGGTAATCGGCATCGCTGCCGAAAATGGCTTCGATAGCAGGAACCACCTCCGTCTGCACATGTAGGCATGCAAATTCACTGTATGTGTTGCACGAAATCCCAGTCGGTCATGATGCCATTAACTGTCCTACAGAGTAGCACGTTCCAGCCGGCATCAGCAGAGAACAAATGCCGCATGGTGCGGCGGCAGCGGCACGTACTGGGGTTCTCCAATCGGTGGCCGATCTCTGGGTCGGCGTGGCGCACGTACAGAATCCCCTGAGTCATCTGTTCCGTCAGAATCTGCCGAACACGTCAAATCAAGTCAGGTTAGATGGATCTAGGGCGGTGCGTGGCGTGGCGGGGCAGGGCGTGGCGTGGTGGAGCGAGGTGGAGTGGGGTGGGTGGGCCATGTGCCATGATGTCGGAAAAATATAAACCGGCTGCAATGTCAGCGTTGATGAAATAAGTTACGGTATTAAAGGACCGGCGGCATTAACAATGAAGCGAAATGACGTGAAAATGATGTTACGCTTTAATTTGGGTTGCGGATTTTTGTTTATGACGCCCTGCTTAGTTTGAACCTCTGAACCGCTTAGTCTGTTGATCTGGTGTAAAGACAACACAACGTTTGCCGCATACAACAAACCAATATCTGCGAATAAGCCGATAACTACAAATTATGTCACCAGGATGGGTAATATATTGCAAGAGATCAGACAAATACTGAATCTGGCGGTTGTACTTCAGTTTTGTCAATATTTATGTGCAAGTTTCAATGGCCAAAACTGCGTGGCGGCCGTACACATGCACTCCGTTTCCTATGTTCTTAGAGCAACCCAGGGCTCAAACAAACGTCGAAACTAGCCGCCAGAATCGCTGAGCATCTCGCCGACCAATCATATTGCAAAACTAGCTCCACTTTCCCTGTACATGTCAACTTGACGTCGGGTTACTCTCCAATATATTAGAGTATTGTGCCGAAAACTATATCAAGCGAGCTGCAATGCAACAATGTGTTAAGTATTCAGGAGCGTCAGGCTGGGGCGGGAAGGGGCGAGCCGAGGCGAGAATGGGACCGAAGAGAAGGGAATGCAAGGGAATTGAAGGGAGAGGAAGGGAAAGGAAGGGAAAGAAAGAGCGAAGGAGTGAAGTTAAAGTGAGATGAGATGAGTGGAGAGGAGAGAATAGTATATAATATAATAGAAAAGATGAGATGAGAAGAGAAGGGAAGAGAAGAGAGAAGAGAAGTGAGTGAAGATAAGAGAATATAAGTAATTGAGTGAAGAACAGAGAAAAGAAGATAATTGAGTGAAAAGCAGTGAGGATAAGAATAGTGAGTGAAGAGCAAAGAAGATAATCGAAGAGAAGAGGTGTGTAAAGAGAAGAGAAGTGTGTGAAATGAAGTGAAGCGAAGTGAAGTGAGCGAGCAAGGTGAAGAGAAGAGAATTAAGTGAAGAGAAGTGACTGAAGTAAATAGAACCGAGTGGAGTGAATAAACGTGGGTGAAGTGAAGTGAGTGAAGGAAAGTGAGTGAAGCCAAGTGAAGAGAAGTGAATTAAGTGGAGAGAAGTGAGTGAAGTGAAGAGAAGTGAGTGAAGCGAAGAGTAGTGAGTGGAGTGAAGTGAAGTGAGTGAATTGAAGAGAAGTGGGTGAAGTGAGTGAATTGAAGATAAATGAAGTGAGTGAATTGAAGAGAAGTGAGTGAAGTGAGAAGTGAGTGAGTGATGTGAGAAGTGAGTGAGTGGAGTGTTGTGAAGTGAAGTGAAGTGAAGGCGTTGTGAAGTGAAGACATGTTGTGAAGTGAATAGACGTGTTGTGAAGTGAATAGACATGTTGTGAAGTGAATAGACATATTGTGAATTGAACAGATGTGCTGTGAAGTGAATAGATGTGTTGCGAAGTGAACATATGTGAGTGAACATATGTGAGTGAACATAAGTGAACATAAGTATCCATGAGTGAATAGGAGCGAACATGAGCGAACATGAGCGAACATGAGTGAACATGAGTGAATGTTAGTGAATGTTAGTGAATGTTAGTGAATGTTAGTGAATGTTAGTGAATGTTAGCGAATGTGAGTAAATGTGAGTGAATGAGTGAATACAAGTGTATGTGAGTGAATTGAATGAGTGAATATGAGTGAATAAAAGTGAATAAAAGTAAATAGAATTGAATATAAGTAAATGAATGTGAATAGAAGTGAATAGAAGTGAATAGAAGTGAATAGAAGAGAGAAGAGAGAAGAGAGAGGAGAGAAGAGAGGAAGAGAAAAGATATGAGCAGAGAAGAGCAGAGAAGAGAGAAGAGCAGAGAAGAGGAGAGAACAAACGAGTGGAGGATAGGACGAGAGAAACACGGACTTCACAATCCAGCCATCGTACCTCGTACAGCACGTTGTATGTGGCCAGTGTGAGCGAATCCTCATTCAGCATAATCTTCTCCACCAGTAGGGTATACAAGTTGTGTGGGTTCATGACGTCATACTTCCGCCTGAGGAGATGACCATGCCGTGTTATTTGCCAGCACATGACTCCTTACCCCACGAAGCAACACCGGTTGAATGCACCATCATATTGGTGGGGTGGGCATCCTACAGCGATTCAGTCATACGCCACTTCTGTTAGGCGACCATCACACATCAGCGACAGTCTTCTAAACGATATGCATCAGAACATCCCCTTTATTAGGCTGCTGAAAATGCAATCGTCCATCGATAGAGGGGGGAGTGTCCGAACTTGGAAACTCAGGCGGGGAAAAGACGGATACCGGGGATAATGTTTCCATCTTAAGCAGCAACGCAGGCAGGGGATTCGCTGCTATTGACAACCGTCGATCTTGTTAGATTTCAAGAAAAATGTGCCTTCGTGTTTTTGTTTCTTAAAAATATGGCAGAAAACTCTGTTTCAGACTTTGTTTGTCCTCTCCCCCACTTCTTATTCCCCTTCCGCCACTTGAAAACAAATGTTCTGGCCGCACCCTGATCGCAGGGCACATGTCTGACTTTTCGTTTGCATTCCCAGTCCTATTTTAATTGCGTCCTAGAGAACCATGGTAAATTAAATCCAGCAAGCTGTAATTGACTCCAGTTTCCATGCCAAGTAACACACAATCACCTATACAAATGTCTTTCAGACATATTAAAGAAGGTATAAGAATGATGATGTATCTGGGATGACTTTTTAAAACAAATATTGAGTTTCTTGCGATGGGCATGAATTACTGAAAAGGGGTCATCAAAGATATAATTATTACCGTTATATATATATATATATATATGTATAGGACAACATTTATCAAAACTCAATCCCTAATAGCCATAGCTTCCGTATCTTGGAGTGCTCCGTAATTTAATCTATGCATGGTGGAGGGGAAGGAGAGGGTGATGTCCAAAAGGTTAACTGATGTTTAAACCACCTTGTACAAATGTATAGATAGCACCTATTGGTGAGCAATTTGCTATGACCTTCGTTGATTGCATGATGATGGTGTTGATGACTGTCTCTGCTGCCTTTGTCAATCAGGGAAGTGCTGCTGCCAAAAACCAATCAATGCTGTCAAATATCGGACTCTCACTCATAATGCAGAGTAAAAAACAAAAACTTGCACTTCATAATATCAAAAGAACAAATAAATGTCAATACAATTCGCATCAAGTGTGGGTCTCCACTCAAATTCAATAATTTTAGGACACGTATACCTTGTGCTAGTCACATCAACGTGAACACAACAGGGAACTACGCAACAGTTTTTTTTAATCGGTTCAGGTCGAGACACGTGGTAGGCGATGTCCACTTCCTATGATTGCTTCGGTAACCAACTCTACTTAAACGTTCTGCTTGCACTGGCTAGCTGCAATCACGCTCGAGAACTGCAAGCATCAGCCCGTAATTCCAAATGTGCAAGGCGGGCCCGCATCCGCCGGACACGAGCTCGTGTACTGGGGATATATGCATGGGAGATGATAAAAGACCACAGCAGAAGTTGAAGACAATATTCCACACAATGAATTTATGACTCAATATAGCCAAGCCCTATTACATCGCATTAAATGTCCAGAGTTATGCGTTCAGGAGTGAACGAGCAGTGTCAGAAGAAACGTACTGAAGTTAGGTAGCCTTGATATATAGTCCGTCTGCAACTCGCCAACGAGTCCAGTTACCCAAACGTTCAGTGTCGTCGAAATGCACGCACCAGTAGTGTGCGACTTTCTCCCCCGTCAAGGTGGTGGTAGTTGCGACTTTACGACGCACTAGCAGCTGAGGCGATATGGCAATCGCCGGCCTCTCACCCTGGCAGGAAGGGCGAGTACCGCGCGGAATCGAACCCCGTACCTCTGGCTTGCCAAACACTCAGCTTAACCAATGAGCTACCGACACTCCCTTCCTCGCCATGGTTCAACTAATCCGCACCATACATATTACCCGGTGATGCACAACTGCACACCTGCCAGCCCTGACAAATATCACCAATAGGTTGGTGGCAGGTGCGAACGGCGTCGCAATTCCAAAGCCATACAGCTCTAGCAGCGAAGAAGCGAACCAGTGCGTGACATACCGCAGACACAACGTTAGCTACACCATCGCTAAGTGAGCGTGCGTCTTCTTGCGTCCAAGGCATCCAATGACACACCCCATCATCGTTCGGCTGGTCTGGACGGGAAGGGAGGGCGAGGACAGAGAGGAGACCCACTTGTGCGTGCTGCGGCACAGGAAGAAGCCCATCAGCTTGAGCGAGAGCAGCCGGATGGTCTGCGAGCGGGCTCCGAGCAGCTTCAACACCGACTGGATGCCCAGCTTCAGATCGAACGCCGGCACCATCGAGGCCGGGTGGTCCGCCATCAGCCCGATCAGAGTGTGTAGCACGTCCTCCAGGTTCTCGTCCTGTAGACGGGTCACAGGTCACACAGATCAACCGCCACGGCACGACAGCCACACAAGTGGAAGTTGTCACCGGTCATCCGACACCGGGGCAAGCCACAGGACACCTGCTCATAAGCCGGTGATCATATGCAGTTCACCAGAAATCAGGTGAGGTTCGTTACGAGCCAGGTGGGGTATTAGCGATGGGGATCGGGCTAGGTTGGGAGTTAACTTACATACCACGGACAAACAATGAAGACCGGAGGCAATAGCCAGCAGATTAACGTCAAACTGTGGAACTTCCGCCAGAAGTAAGCTGTAGAACATGGATTATCGGCAGCAGATTAGACCAATGCGCGGGATCATCAGCCAACAGTGAGCTCTAACTCAATGATTACAGCCGACGGAGCACGCGTCAGACGTCGGCTCAGAAGCAACATATGGAGCTCAGCGTAGGAAGAAATCTACACGTTGAGAGTCCCGAGCTTTGGACTTGCAAGACAAATAGGGACCAAACACGGGAATGAAAACGCATGAAGGCTGGGGTCACAAGACAGCATCGGCGGCTCCGATCAGCGGCTCACCATGACCAGAGCAAGGCTCGTATAATTGTTCAGTAGCTATAAGCAACCCAGGTAGATCGCATGACGGATACCAGAAGCTGCATACTGTTTCCTTACATGTCAAACATAGTCTGGCTCTTTCTTCTCTTTCTGAAACAATAACCACAACCACTGGTAGAGTGCTAACATTGGCACAAGGAGCCATGCAGAGATGGCAGTAGGGAGCATCACGCACGCCATCGTGTGACGGCCCGGGCAGCCGGCCACCTGACCTCGTGGATGGTGCTCAGGTAGTTGAGGATGCTCTGCAGCTCGTCCTCCTTGACACCGTTGCCGATGAGGATCAGCTGGCGCAGAAACACCAGCATGTGCGACCGGATGAGCAGCACGTCCTTCTTGGAGGGGCGCGGACCGTCTGCAGCAGCGTCACATGACGTAGCACGAGTGTCGCAGGGCGGTGTGACGTCACACTGACACGCAACGTCACAGACACAACTGACACACGTCTGCCATACGGGATGGCTACTCCAACCAGCAACGTCGCCAGTCAATTGCCAAACGCGGTGGTCACAACCTCATCAAACGGTAAGTGCATTCTCTATAAGAGGACACCCATCAGAGATGATACAACTGCCGCAAATGGCGAGCACCATCAGACGACGACAGCAACTCTGGCGCAGCTGCAAGTCAAGCTGCACAAATGTGCAATATCACAAAGACGTCACGAAAAACGCTTAGTCATCGCGTAAGCGTCACAGGTCCCACGATAGTCCATTCGCCGTTATCTCGTTACTCATCAGCAGCCAACGGTGAGCCATCCACATCTAAACACATCGAAAACTCAGTTGCAATTACCCACCGTAACACGATGGTGTATCTTCTACGGAAGCATGTCCCCGCAATGTTTTAAATCAAGAGCAATGTTCTGTTAACCCCTCGGGCTTAAACAACGATCTAGCTGGCCATATACAACGCGCACACAATGGACCCATCCAACGTCATGTCGAATACTACACGCATACACTCCACCATCACCAGAAAATGTAGCAAAACACAGCCGCCCAGCTACCGCACTCACTATGTTATCACGACCATCACAACCCCTGGGACTCACCAGAGCATCAGTCAAATAGCAGACACTCATCGCAAATACACCACAACACATTAAATCCAGCACTGCACTTTGGCCTTGCATCAACCACATAGCAGTCAGAACTAAACTTCATTAATAAAATTAGCACCAGCCAGACGGACACTAGCCACCAGCTGAACAATCATCACACTAACACTGTCAAACAGCAGCTGGGCTGCCATCACACCAACACTACCAAACAGTAGCTGGACTGCCCTCACACTAACACCGTCAAACAGCAGCTGGGCTGCCCTCACACCACCACTGCCAAACAGTAGCTGGACTGCCCTCACACTAACACAGTCAAACAGCAGCTGGGCTGCCATCACACTAACACAGTCAAACAGTAGCTGGACTGCCCTCACACTAACACAGTCAAACAGCAGCTGGGCTGCCATCACACCAACACTACCAAACAGCAGCTGGGCTGCCCTCACACCACCACTGTCAAACAGCAGCTGGGCTGCCCTCACACTAACACTACCAAACAGTAGCTGGACTGCCCTCACACTAACACAGTCAAACAGCAGATGGGCTGCCATCACACTAACACAGTCAAATAGTAGCTGGGCTGCCCTCACACCACCACTGTCAAACAGCAGCTGGGCTGCCATCACACCAACACTACCAAACAGTAGCTGGACTGCCCTCACACTAACACTGTCAAACAGCAGCTGGGCTGCCCTCACACCACCACTGCCAAACAGCAGCTGGACTGCCCTCACACTAACACTACCAAACAGTAGCTGGGCCGTCCTTGCACAACCACCACCAGCCAGCAGCTTGACAGCCTTCCACTACCGCTACTAACTAGCACACCTCTAATCAGCAGCTGGGCAGCCCTTACACTGCCACCGAGCAGCAGCTGGACACTGGCCACACTTCCATCACGAACCAGCCAATGCAGTCGCCACCACACCACCAGCAGCACACAGTCGATACAACCGTCACACAGCAGGTCCCCGTCGACACAGCCGTCACACCATCACCAACAGCCGATACAACAGTCATACAGGACATCATCCGACCGACAAAACCGGCACACCATCCCCAGAAGTCGATACAGCCATCACACAGCAAGTCCCCCCCCCGACACAGCCGTCACACTATCACCAGCAGCCGATAGAGCAGTCACACGGGCATCAACCGAACGACACAGCAGTCACACAGTCAGCAGCAGGCCGGCGTGGCGACAGCGCTGCTTACCCATGGCCTTTGGAATGAGGTGGCTCTGTTGGCGCGGGTTGACCACCCAGTAGTAGTACTTGAGCGTGTGCAGCGTCTGCAGCACGGTGGAGACGCGCCGCACGCTGTTGTAGATGTGTGTGTCGCACAGCAGGTCGCACGCCAGGTAGCCGTACAGCCGAGTCTGCACGCCCACCGGCGCGTACACCCACAGCGCCGGGTTGAACAGCACGTGGTCCAGCAGCTGTTAACGCGCCACAGTATTAGCCTGGCGTCGGCCGGGATAGCTCGCCGCCTACGAACATCTGATGAGTAAAGACGAGCCTCCAGCATCTCACCAACTAACCGACGGATGGGAGAAAACCACAACGCTAATGTTTGGCAGCGGGGCAAGGGGCGCGCAGGTGGAAGTGAAAACAAATATGTTTCAAAAGTAGCTCGGTGGTGTTACAGGGTAGGTAACAGTGTACACGAAACTATTTGAGAATCAGCTCGGTATCGCTGTCAGGAAAACAGTATTGCACGCGGACCTGTTTGAGGAGCAGCTCGGTATTCGCGCTGGGGCAGTCATCAGTGTACGCGACCTGTTTGAGGAGCAGCTCGGTATTCGCGCTGGGGCAGTCATCAGTGCTCGCGACCAGTTTGAGGGATAACTCGGTATTGGTGCCGGGGCAGTCATCAGTGTACGCGGACCTGTTTGAGGAGAAGCTCGGTGTTGGTGCCGGGGCAGGTGACCAGGTACTTGGAGAGCTGGAGGAACACACTGAGCACCATGTCGGTCATGTGCTCGCGGCCGGTGCGCTGCAGCAGGTGTGAGATGACCAGGAAGCCGCGACAGTGCAGCATGTGCTGCTGCACCACCGGCGACGTCTCCACCAGCTCGCAGATGAAGCCGAGCAGAGTGGCGCTGCCGACACACATGGGTCGTCAGGCAACACAGACTATACGGGCGACCATACACCGCCCATTGGACAACAGGCACACATGCACACCGGCTGTCATACAATACAGGCACCGACGCAGTTCGATCGCAGACAACACAAGCACACACCGCCTGTCACACAACACGCATACGTCTACCGTCTGTCACACAACACACTTATGTTCACCGCCTGTCAGACAACACACATATGTTCACCGCCTGTCAGACAATACACTTATGTTCAATGCATGTCATGCTACACACTTATGCTCACCGTCTGTCACACAACAAACACAGATGTTCATCGCCTGTCACACACCACACTTATGTTCACCGCCTGTCACACCGCACACTTATGTTCGTCTGTCAAACAATACACTTATGCTCACCGCCTGTCACACACCACACTTATGTTCACCGCCTGTCACACAGCACACTGTGTTCGTCTGTCAAACAATATACTATGTTGAATGTCTGTCACACAACACACTATGTTCACCACCTGTCACAACACACACATATGTTCACTGCCTGTCAACCAATACACTTATGTTCACTGCCTGTCAAACAATACACTTATGTTCAACGTCTGTCACACAACAAACACACATGTTCACCGCCTGTCACAACACACACTTATGTTCACCGCCTGTCACACAACACACTTATGTCCACCGCCTATCACACAACACACAGATGTTCATTGCCTGCCAGACAACATCCAGATGTTCCCGCCTTGTTCATCACCAGTCAGACAATACAAGATGCTCATCGCCTGTTAGACAATACACATGTGTCCATCGCCTGTTAGACAACACACAGACGTTCACCGACTGTCCGACAATACAGACACGCATCACAGACATCGGGCGTCATGGAGGCAGCATAAACAGGCTCGCACAGTGCCCACCAGATCCAGATATCACGGTCACAACTCACGACTCACGGCCATTCAACTGGTTACCGTCTCTCAGTTGGTCTGAGCCATATATACGCTAATCGTTGGAACAAATCTCAACCCGGCCGGCGGATCTCTAACCGTGGAATGCTTCTACGAAGCAGCCAAAGTGGGTTATAAAACCAGGATACGTATTACTATTAATATATTAATATATTAATATATTAATATTAATATACTTATTAATAGTAATATATTAATACGTACCCTGTGGCGGTGCGCAGCAACATAATTTCGATACGGTGTGCCATGTCGGCAATACAAATGGCACGAAACCCGCAACAAACCTGATTTAAAAAAGACCATTGAGCCCGATATCGAAGGCAGGCAAACACGAACAACTCAGTATTTGTTCCAGTGACTCGGGACTGCCTGGCAGCCGTGCCAGCGCGACGCGATGCCACCGCCAGGCGCAGCCACCCGCCGAAATCAATAGCCACGCCACCACGCTGGACGGCGCGAAATCGCCGACCACGATAACCCCCCACGTCACTGTGCCGAGCACCAACGCCGAATAAACTGACGATGCTAATGGGGCCCGGGAGTCACAGAGGAACTTCTTCAATCGGGACCTGTCGACGTCTCCTGCTCACTTCAGGTTACTGAAAATCAAATTAATTGTGCAACGAAATACTAGAGCAAAGGAAGTGAAGGAACATCACCCAACAACATTTCAGGAGTGAGGACACATCTCTCACGGGTTGTTCTACGTTTACTGAAGTTCAGCGTGGGGGAGAAATTAATCGCTCCCCATCGCTTTAAGCTACACCCATAGCCAAAATAAAAAAGGAAAATGAGGTCATATCTTTCACAGTTATCAGGCGATACTTATCATTATCATGTAATCAGAAGAAACAATTCCGCTTCCCAAAGAACGCTCATAAAGAAACCATATTTGTAAAAGCATCAGAGCGCACAATAGCAAAACAGCTGACCTGCGTTGCACGAAGCATTACGCTCCCCGGGACCAAAACTGGTTGGGTCGAATCTGCCACGTAGCACCGACTGCCAATGTTCCACCGTTATCCAGCTCTACCTGACCCAGTGTCGGTCTGACGAGATATCCCGCAGTACCGACTGGCAATGTCCCACCGCTCTCCACCTGTCCCAATGTCGGTCTGACAAGATATCCCGCAGTACCGGCTGGCAATGTTCCACCGCTCTCCACCTGTCCAAGTGTTGGTCTGACGAGATATCCCAGTGTCGGCTGGCAATGTCCCACCGCTCACCACCTGTCCCAGTGTCGGACTGACGAGATATCCCACAGTACCGGCTGACAATGTTCCACCGCTCTCCATCTGTCCAAGTGATGATCTGACGAGATATCCCAGTGTCGGCTGGCAATGTCCCACCGCTCACCACCTGTCCCAGTGTCGGTCTGACGAGATATCCCACAGTACCGGCTGACAATGTCCCACCGCTCTCCATCTGTCCAAGTGATGGTCTGACGAGATATCCCAGTGTCGGCTGGCAATGTCCCACCGCTCACCACCTGTCCCAGTGTCGGTCTGACGAGATATCCCACAGTACCGGCTGACAATGTCCCACCACTCTCCACCTGTCCAAGTGTTGGTCTGACGAGATATCCCAGTGTCGGCTGGCAATGTCCCACCGCTCACCACCTGTCCCAGTGTCGGTCTGACGAGATATTCTACAGTACCGGCTGGCAATGTCCCACCGCTCTCCACCTGTCCCAGTGTCGGTCTGACAAGATATCCCGCAGTACCGGCTGGCAATGTCCTACCGCTCTCCACCTGTCCCAGTGTCCGTCTGACGAGATATCCCACAGTACCGGCTGGCAATGTCCCACCGCTCTCACCGCTGGCACTATGATCTACATATTCTAAAATTTCAGTTCAATCTAGATGTTCTGAACCAGACTGAACATTTGGCATCGGTGAAGACGCAGCCGATGTGACCGGAATATATGCTGACCAAAATTTACTTAAAAAATAAAGCACATTGAGACAAATTGTTGACTGCCGGTATTAAGTGCGTGTCCTGTATAATCCAAGCGAACGTCTCCTTTAGTCATTATTGCACACCTCATGTCGTAATCCCCATGGCTTTCGACGCACGAGCTTTCCTGGTGATGAATACGATTTCACGGGAGGATTTCGAGGGAAGGGTCTATAATGCCCACTTTTTCTGCACGATGGACGATCTCAGTCCAAATGGTTTTCAACGAAAGGTGCAGTAATAGATGTTCTTGAATTAATGTAGTGGCTTTGACCTACAACCGTAATAAATAGTTTCCTTCAAATGTCTTTAAATCGTCCCCAGATGGCGTTGAAACGCTGTAATCACAACAGAAAATTCCCGATGGACGATCTCAGTAGCCAATGCACCAATTTTCATGAAAATGGCTCTAAAATAGAAAATCGGTGCAATAGTTAGCGAGATCGTTCAGTGGGCAAAAAAGTGGACATGATAGACTCTCTCCCGACCCCGAGTCTATTTTGCGTCCAAAGCATGAATTGTTGCATGATAATTGCAAGGAAAGGACATATATTATCTCACGTCAGAATGAAAAACGCCATCTCTGGTTGCTCACGCTCGACATAAGCTGTCAACATTGCTGTCAATGCGATATCAGAGGATGGGCTCACCAGAGGTTGGGGTCACGACGACCCTCTATGCCGTCCACCCCGGCCTCCACGGGTAGGTCCAGCTGCGAGAACAGCGGGAACAACACCTGGATACCGCCGATGGCGTTCAGCGTGGCGTAGATGGAGTGCGTCACCACAGCACGAACATCCTGTTGGGCAAAGGTTTAGGTCATGGTCGGAGCTAGGTCAGATGAGGTATCGGTGGGTCGGATCGGATCGTCAGACGACGCCCTAACCTGGCGGGAATCGGTCAAGGTCATGTCAGAGTCTCCGCATCAAGGTCAGCCCCATCGGGTTCAAGGTCCGAGGTATCGGTAAGTTAGTTAGATAGTTATTATGGCTTTAGGGCGAATCGCCTTCAGTGGTCATGTTGCACTCAACCAAGGTATCGAGGTCAAGTTCCATGTCATCAGGATAGAAGAAGAAGGTCCTTGAGTTTTTTTACGACACATTCAACCGTTATGTCATATAGCGTCGCCAGTCCCTCACGCCGATTGGTCGCGGTAGGACTCGGTAAATTCCGTCGGTCGTGAGATTCGAATCCACAATCTTGTGATCAAGAGTCCGACGCTCTGCCAACTGGGCTACCGCGGCCCCCAAATCGCCAGGATCACCACCGTCCGTATGCATCGGCCAGGTCAGATCAGAACGTCTCGGGCCGGGTTGGCAGGCTACAAACATCGCACTCTGGCGAACATCGGTCAAAGTCAACGTCGCAGGGTCAAACCAATAGACATGCTATACCAGCTAACTAAGAAGCACAAGCGATGTGTGTCAAAATCAACGATATAATAGCCGACTCAACATGCGTACTACATAAATTTGGAACTTCGCCCTCATAGACAATCCAGGGCAGCTCTCATGTGATCACTAGCGTTCCCAGCCCGGTCGCCATCAACGAATGCAGGCAATAATTTTCGTTTCTCCCGGTAAAAAGCAGACAGGAACGAAATAGGCCACTTCCACACAGTTCTGATGTTTTAAATAAACATGTAGCTCATTATAAATGAAGAGGCTTGTTGTGCTCCCCGATAGGGTGTGGGCGGTATGCCGGGAGGCGTCACAACGCTGACGGTGTGCATAGCCGGTGGACAGCTGATTGCGGTCGATAGAGTTAGCTGCGAGCAGTGGACAGTCGGCTACTGCCGATGGACGGCCGGCTACGGCCGGCGGACAGCCGGCTACGGCCGGTGGACAGCCGGCTACGGCCGGTGGACAGCCGGCTACGGCCGGTGGACAGCTGGCTACGGCCGGTGGACAGCTGGCTACAACCTCTGGACAACTGGTTATGGTCGGCACCCGTCACCGCGTCGCCGGAGACCTTTCGACATCTACTGCGGCGGCGTTCCAGCGCTCGCCAGTCGCTGACGACCTCTAAAGTATTCATTGTAGTTATAGTGTCATAAGCGACCGCCTCCGGCCAAGAGCTACCAGCATCGCCAAGGGCGACATTAGGCGGCGCGTCGCCCATGTATGAGCTGTCACAACTCGGATACACTCGGTGCGAAGCAGCGAAATTCCCTGCCGCCAGCAGGGAAATTACATCCTTACCGTCAAATGCGGCATTTGACGGTAAGTATGAAAACCAGGCAATCTGACGGCAAGTAGGTACAACGGGCTATCTATATCTCCTCACTGTAGTATAGCCCAATGCAGGATAGCCTCTGATTGTTGAGGTATAGCGGGCTATCCTACAGTGAGGAAATACAGCGGGCAATCTTACAGTGAGGAGCTACAGCGGGCTACTAGACCGTTGAGGAGATACAGCGGGCTACCCTAGACCGTTGAGGAGGTACAGTGGGCTATCCTACAGTGAGGAGCTACAGCGGGCTACTAGGCCGTTGAGGAGGTACAGCGGGCTACCCTAGACCGTTGAGGAGGTACAGCGGGCTACCCTAGACCGTTGAGGAGGTACAGCGGGCTATCCTAGACCGTTGAGGAGGTACAGCGGGCTATCCTACAGTGAGGGTATCAGCACCTTACGACGGAAGTTCTCTCTCCGGCGGTGTTCTATGCGGCATCCTCACCTGTCGCATCAGACCATGAGCAGAATGGACAAAGTAGGACGGATTGCCCTTGGGCGCCGACTGCAGACACAGCTGTCCATCGGTGGCGGCGGCGCTGTACATGAACACTATGGCCGCCGACATCTTGCCGTCGTAGAGCACCTGCCGGCCGCACAAGGCGTCATCTGGGCATAACATCGACAATTTCTGCTGATTGATCACTGTCCGCGACATCGGCAACAGTGCCATTTAAACAACATCGTCAGGAATGTTACTCAACCTCACCAATTATCACCATCAATCTCAACATCTCTACCACCAGTCTTAACAGTTGCATAACGAACCATAACCATACCCGCTTTACCAACCTAATCACCTATGCCGCCTGCCTGATCTTGCCAATCATCACACAGTCTCCCTTGCCGTACCACCAATCTCACCAGCTTTGACGTGTTCGCCAAACATACGGGATACGGAATGAACGCAATGGCTGTGTGCTGTAGAGTGCTATGCTGGCAGAGTAAACTGGGGGCTCCTTCGCTCTGTTGCTTGTTGGGCGGCCGTGTATCCTACCCGAGCCAATGTGGCTGTTGGACTGTTGTCGGCGAGACTGATTACAACAAAAAAACAGTCCAATCCCTGGCTCCGAGGGCGTGATTACGCCATTCTCGTTTGTGGAGTGAGTCAATCGTTTGAAGTACAACATGGGCAAGCGTTAAACTACTGGTATTTCGGTCAGTATGCAACGTCGAAAAAAAAAATAGGATGTCGAAATTCACCCTGAAAAAGATGCAAGTTACAACGCATTCTACTTCAGTTAAACTTAATCTGGAAGCAGTAGTGTGGTTAGCCAGAACGACATATTTTGGTTGTGGCCAGGAGTAACGCATCCTATACCACTGGCAACTGGTTATGATAGATTACACCATAGTTAACTACAACACCTATAATTGTATTACAAGATGGGGGTACATCAACCATTCATAACAGTGAGCATGCGCATGATTCCTATAAACACGATACTGTTAGAAAAGAGGCACGCAGATACCTAAATGTGCGAAGTATGAAGAGGCCGAGTAGCGCGATGTCGAAAACACTTGAGGAAGGGTGTCGATTCCGTATTTAGTGAACAGTATGTTCCACCCACTGCCACGAAGACAAATTGGCCACTGATACGGGCAGTGACGAAGGTGGACTTATCCAACGCGTTGACATCACGATCACCATGCACGAAATTTGTGAACAACGAAAGAAAGCCAATACCAGACGAAATGATCCAATGAAGCCTTGTGGCAGGCCAGAGCATGGCTGCAGGATGTGCTAGGAAGAGATGTGACTGGTACCCCTGCTGGGTGCGCGTGGTACAGATGTGACTGGTACCCCTGCTGGGTGCGCGTGGTACAGACGTGACTGGCATCTCTGCAGGGTGTGCGAGCTACAGATGCGACTGCGGATGTGCAGCGCAGACGTGCTCCGTTTGGCCGGCACCAGATCGTATTTTGGGTTATTTGGGCTTTCGGACGCATCGACTGCGTTGGTCATACAGCGCACCAGATCGTAACTGTCACGTGCTCCGTGCCGAGTGTCGGACCATGCGACGGGCGGCGCTGCGCTGTACCACGCCGCGACCAAGTGGTGACGATGTGATCCGACGTGCAGCCAGCGTGATGCAGACTCGCAACAGCCGAGACGGGGCCCGCCACCGTAACTCACCCAACCGTGGCTTCACCATCAGCCCGCGCAACTCGGCTACCCGCGGCCCCGGAAACCCTACCTCAACTCGGCTGCCCGCGGCCCCGGAAACCATACCACAACTCGCCTGATCGTGGTGCTCCGACAGAGACCGACACTCATGTGGTTCGCTGCCATTGCTCACACCGCATACAACACCAGTGCTCACGTGTATTCTTCCCCGCACACAACTTACGTACATGTGCCTCTTCATCAGCCTCCCCCCCACAAAAAGCTAACCCATATGTAGCTCTCCACCGGCTCCAGCGGTTCCATGACAGTCCCCACAACTCACCGTCTGTGATTATCCGACAATCCCCACATCTCACCGTCTGTGATTATCCGACAATCCCCACATCTCACCGTCTGTGATTCTCCGACAATCCCCACATCTCACCGTCTGCGATTATCCGACAATCCCCACATCTCACCGTCTGTGATTCTCCGACAGTCCGCAAAACTTACCCGTCTGTGATTCTCCGACAGTCGATCGCTGCTCTCCGCCTCAAACCGGAACTGGCTCTGCCGACAGAGGAACGGCTCGGTGACGCCCGGCTCAGTGCGAGTACTGGGCCGGCCGCGCGCCGCCCCGTCCACTCAGGCTGGCACAGCCCCCCGAGCTCACGGGGCGCCCGCCAAGTCCGTCGTCTCACGCTTCATGAACTCCGGCTGCCTGGGTCGAGAGCTACTCATTACATTTCATTTCCGGCACTGCTGTGTAGTCCGCCAGTGGCGACTGATCCGCCCTCTCACTCTGCCACCTCTATACCATACCACCTGCGCCAGGTACACCAGTGGACAGCACCCGGTACATCTGGCGGTGCGGTACCAGCGGACCAGTCATCGGGTCGGACGCTCGCTCGTGCAAGAGCAGATACAAAGGCTGGCTAGGGGGCAAATAAATAATATTCCATTTCGACAAGCTTCATGAATTTGAATACCTAGCAGCCGGGTTCGTTTAAAACAATATTTATATCATAACATGTCCTTATATTTCGAGAAAAGGCCATTACATTGCAGCGTCTCAGCAAAATGACCTCTTGGAAGGGGTACATGACACCGTTGCTACCCCCCCCCCCCTCCATCTTGGATCCGCCAGTGCACTCACAGGCACCAACAGCGGACCTGCAGTGCCAGCGGCCAACGATCGCACGAAAGACAGACGAGCTCGACCGATGCCATCGTTAACGTCGACTAGTGCAGTGAATAACACGTCGGCGAACAACGGAACGGTACGTGAAAATAGCCGCGCCCAGCTGGAGCCGTGGTCGATACGAACACGCCGGTCCTGTGCGGCTTCGGCGGCCGGCTCCTGTCGCCGTAACGAAGCCGCATGATGAAGCCGACGGCGGCGCTGAGCGACGTCCTTCACACCGAATAACGCCATTACAGAGGTCTGGTCGGCCGGGCCGGTAATGACGCACCGTGCGTGATACGTCGCGCGTGGCTGCTAGCAGTGACTACCATCCCGACGCACATTAGGCCTGGTTTGGGAGCACGCCGAGGTGACTGGGAGGGTCGCATTTCAGCAGCACCAGCACGCCCACGCTCCCGGCCGCTGTCAGGCCACACCTACACGGCGGTGCCGTCCTGGGGACAGCGGCCGCAGGCGGCTACGTTGATAGCTACCGGCATGACACTTTTGCCATAGTACGCAATGTCCAATATGGATAGAACTTCATGAAATGGGATTGTGCGCTGCAATATATTGAGGATAGTCACACAAAAAAAAACTTCAGAAAAGAAATTGAACAATAATTGCTGAAATGGCAATCCATTTCACGAACAATAAACTTCGTTGGAATAATCCGACATGGAATTGTCATGGCAATTGTTTTTTTTACTGAGTGCAATTTGCGGGATACAATTTCCATTATGACGCCACAACGACATTACTGAAATTATCTGGTCACCGGTAATCCATCATAAGCTATCTTAGGTACTCGTGTCACTATATTGAAAGCCTCAGCTAGCCATCGTCATTCATGAGCAATCACGGAAGACTCAGCAGGTTGAACAAGTCACGTATTAATAGTTAGGATGATGGACACACGGCTTGCACTTGTTCAATATCACCGGCATGTGAAACAGGAAGTATTCAGCTCACAGTTTCGCAAGCTGACTTCAAAAGTTTTCCCTTTGATACATGTTTGGTTTAAATATAATGTCTCCTTCAGTAAGACAGGAGCTCTTATACACGACGAATGGTGAGGAGATGTGTATCACACCAGCCTTGCTTTTCTTTGTGCTCGATTGCCTTACATAAATCAACTGCAGTGCCTACACAGCGCATACAACTATATTAGTCAGGCACACCCAATCGCAAATATATTATTTATTTACGTATGAGTATACCGCGTAATCAGGTACTTGTACGCACGATAGGGATACCACTTTATTACATTGATAGCAGATAACACTTTGCCAAGTGGATGGCCGAGCGCGGCATGACACACTGCCAGCGGCGTGTCGCACCTGCACATGCAGGCTCGGCAGCTGCCCAACGGTGGCCGAGCGTAGCATGACACACTGTCAGCGGCGTGTCGCACCTGCACATGCAGGCTCGGCAGCTGCACAGCGGTGGCCGAGCGTGGCATGACACACTGTCAGTAGCATGTGGCACCTGCACATGCAGGCTCGGAAGCTGCACAGCGGTGTTCAAGCGTGGCATTCCCGTGACATGGGAGTCGACACAGCGTCACTTCATATCACCTGGTCACACGCCAACAGGATGACCAACGCGGCTGGCGTGGATGACCAGCTCAATGCGGGGTTGTGTGGCCTTAAGCGTATTGCTGATGAAATAACCTGAGCTGGCTTACGATTGACTGTAGACATAACCTTTATGGCACAATAAAAATTTGCATCATTGCTTGGTAGGCCATAGGTGGGGTTCCGGTGCTGATCGCTTGGCTGCAGCATCCAAACCTTCATTACCCGAAATCCCCTCATGGCCAGGAAACCAACAACAACAAAAAAAAACATGGTCCCCCTTCGTTGCGCAGGCAACGAACACACACTATCAATATTATGCGATACATTCGATGATACAACGCAGCCAAATACAACGCTTCATCGGAAATCTGTACAGAGGTTTGCTAATTGCGATTAATTCGGAGGTTGACGACTGACGCAGAGGCCGGCAAGTTGAAGTGGTTTGGCCACTCACAGAAGTTGAACCAGCCCCGACGGCGTCGGGTGCGATGAGCTGCAGCGTAGCTCAGAGACTCCTTACGGCAAACTATCCTGCCTAAAAGTATTCGCCAGAGAAATGCCAACTTTCGGGGTCACCAACTCCCGGGGCGGAGTTTCGTAACTATGAATGTCTGGCCTCACCACAAAACCGACTCCATTTCAATCAAGGTAGGTTTGAATCTCACCAAGGAGAGCTCAACTGAAGCACCTTCATCAAGCCCAATGCTTTTCGGTTGGAAAATACGACGTATGAATGTTCGGAAGTGTGCAAGTCTGTAGGAGCATTGCATACCCAGCGTACAATGGAGCATAGCAACAGGTGGCTGATCTTTTCTATCAGGAAATTGGCTTCTGGAGAAGTACGAAATGCGCCGGCGATCATACGAACTGCTGCGTTGTGCATAACGTCCAGTGCTATTTCTTTTCTCGACTGGCAGGCCAGGTCATAGACAAAGCAAGCACAATCGAGTTTTGGACAGAAGGGCGATCTCATTTGTGTAACATGGTTGTGCGATCCTAGGCTGGTTCCCAGTTGATTTGGTCCAAGCGCGAGAGGCCAGGAGCATGACTAGGACCATAGGTTGATCAGCTGACCATGGTTATCAGTGGTGATGCTGCATAGACGAATGCAGTATGTAAGCAGAGTTGTTATCGCGGAAAGGACGGGGGACGGCAGATGTCAGGTGGGCAGATGGGGGCCCCGGTGGAGCTGATCATCATAACACTAAGCGGACCGACGGATTTGGCCTACCCGCTCGCATGCAAGTGAGCCACAGGGGCACGGAATTCGAGCACGGATAAGATCGCGGAAGGCACGGATGGAGACTACAAAGAGTTGCCGGAAACACTTCAATGCTTTCACAACTGTTCGGAGCGACTACGGCAACTCGAAGGGAGCACCAATCCATGGTCAGCCGAACAATCATGGTCGACCCCACTGTACTGCAGGGTAACTATCCTGCCACTGTCATCCGAGCAACCATGGTCGACCCCACTGCAGGGTAACTAGCCTGCCTCTTTGTCAGCCGAGCAACCATGGTCGACCCCACTGTACTGCAAGGTAACTATCCTGCCACCGTCATCCGAGCAACCATGGTCGATCACACTGCAGGGTAACTAGCCTGCCTCTTTGCCTTCTCTCTTGCTAACTTCGCCTTGACTGATGATCGCTATAAAGTAGTTTCCCTTTCGTCAAATACAAGTTAATTGGTTTGGTTAATTACCAAACGAAGTACATTGTTCAGTGCATGACGAGCGACGCATAATGTACAACTGACTGCAGTAACCCTCGCAGTGCAAGTGTCGATGTGCAAGATCCCGAGCTGGGATTTGTCCTGCTTACTTCCTAAGCCGTACACGCCCTCTGACCATTGGACACCTTCCGACAATTGATGAGCGCACATTGTCGTCAATGGGTGTCCAGTCCATTGAGGTCACGAGGTCAGCATTGGACAGCCAGTTCACGACTTTGTATCAGTACCGGTCTTGGATGTACGTTGAAATGTTTTAGCGACAGCCGTAGAAGATAGCCAAAGGCAAGTATGAGTGCAGACAAATTATTACATACCTATGCAAGGATACAAAAAAGTGGCATCAGGTTTGGTTATAAGGTCAAATGGGGATTTGAACTGCAAAGGTGTTTCTGAGCATAGTTTTGTGCTCAATTAATATCTAGACAAACCGAAATATACGTAATGACAACTTACAGTGTCCTAAAACGGCACAAGTACCACGGCACCAAGATATGGCCTGAAGCGTTCTGAGGGTACACCTATCGCATGGGCTAAAATGCGCACATCACCAATCTAGATGGTTAAAATACGGACTATTGCAAAACAAAAATTACTAAGAGGGTAATTTTGGTTCCAGACATCGCTTCTGATGTGTCTATGGTTCCCAAACTTCAGTTGGGAATTACTTTATTCTCCGAACAAAAAAAATAAAGATTTTCGTCACACTCATTCTTCCTAAATACAATCTGTTCCTTGGTTATTTGGGCTTAAGGGTGCATCGATTGCGATAGTCATACAGCGACCAAAACACAATCTGTTACGAAGGTTGTCAGAGTAAATACATCAGATATGTTCAGGCACTTGACCTTGACCTGATCGGTGCCTTTACCTTTATACGCAACAGTGTGCTATAACAAGTCTTCAGTTTGCACATCACCGATACTGAAGCACGAACACACATGTGTTACACGCCCACTCAAACTAAGGCGATAACTGGATGACGGACTGCACCAATGCATTGTATACCCATGCTTAGTTTAACTAGAAGGTAAACAAAGAGGTTAGAAATTGTTCCCAGTAACTCTGAAATTACAAGGATGACGCTACATCATGCAGTTCAACGTATCACTCCATCTGAAATCAGTTTTATGATGGATAAAATTGACCCTCCACTTGCACTGCAAGGGATAGAGAAATTGCACCACGCCGCGCGGGTTAGAAATTCCACCACACTTACTGCTGGTTAACCATGAAAACATCACACGAACAAAAATACGACTTGATGACGGTATCAAGCGTGAGCGACATACAGAGTTGCGTCCACGTTGTCAGAAGACAACTCGGCATGTTGGCTGTCTTTCCACCAGAAGAAGCCTGAACGGCCCGGCCCGGTAGCAGTCCGTTCAAGACGCGGCTGCGCTAATGACCAAACTCACGTGTGTAGTGGCGTGCAAGGCATGATTGGGACACATCGGCATGTTGGATATAGAGTTTCCCGACAGCTGCATGGCAGTCCCGGGCTGCCACCAACGTGGTTCGGCAGCAGGGCAGGTTGCGCCCACTTCTTTGGTGGCCCATCAGGTGCAATGGCTCCTCGACCTCTGGGTTACATTGCGGTCATGGCGACAGAGAAACGCATTGTGATCACGTCACGCCGACTTATTTACTGACCCGCCTCGTGAAACACGAGCGCGTCAAGCCGGCATCGAGCTGCGCTTTCCGGACCAGAGGCGGCAGTTTCGACGCCGCTGAACCACCCGAGGCGCTATAAACAACAAACAGCTATGACAAAATCGCACGCAATGTGGCGTCGTCGTGAGGCACCTGCTGGCGTTGGCCGGACCACCACCAGCAGCAGCAGCGGCGCCCCTGACCTACCTTGTAGCCGGGGCCGAGTCGATGCATGCCGCACACCTGGTGCGCGTTGAGCGCCTCCGAGAACAGGTAGACGGCCGACATCTGGCCGCAAAACACGCGCTCCTCGTCGGGCTCGCTGGTGGCGCCGATGTGGCACTTGTCGAACGTCTGGAACGGATGCGCAGCTCTCATCACTCTGAAAGGCCACACAATGTGCTGCACACGTGTGTCGAAATCTGGAGAGGAGGGGCACCGTCGGTCTGGATGGGTGTGTACTAGTCTGCAACGGAGGATCGCCATTGGTTTTTGCACGTGTTCGGAGCCTGGATCGGAACATCGTCTTCGGTTTGTACACGCGTGTGGATCCGGGATCGTGACACTGAACATCACGTGGCGCAATTATAGGAAAATGGATTGCATATGGTTTGCCACGTTATGCAATACTGGCTTATAGCGGAGGTATATTTATCGTTACCGCTGATATCGATCTCAAAATTAGGTGCCTCTCAAAGCATGCAAAAGGAGTACAGTCATATGTAACCAATCGTCGGAGTTTGGAGGACTTGACAAGTATTTGACACTATTTCCATGTATCTGACATTATTTCCATGACGATTTTGACGTCCTGCTTTACTTGTTTCAACATCTCACGCCAAACGAGAAACAATTGTTTTAAAACTGTGGCGATTACATCCAGTACGTAAATCACCAAAAGCGCGGTCGATATCGGTACCAAAGTGTACTGTCTTAGACTCGGCTACAGCTAGCGTACGACAAACTGTCTTCTCGATCAGCATGCTTCAACTGACAAGTTAAATACACCATCCACGAAGGTGACGCTACATGGCCTACCAGTCGAAGCTCCTCGTAAAATAGCCAAAAGTACCTCTCCTGCCTTCACAAAATTGCTTGCCTACACTTAAGCGGCTATACAGTGGAACATGGGGAGTAATAGCAGTTCGTTTGGTCTGATGCTTGAGCAAAAGCATCTTCTGTCAGCTTTGGCCATTTCGAGGCTATGGGATGAAGAGGATTAAAGGAGAGGATGAATGGGATGAAGGGAGAAGTATGCCACTAGTGCACGCACCCACCAATGGACCACCCAACACTAATGAACGCCAACAACTAACTAATGCCACCAATGGGGCGCGGTGGGTGGTGGTAGCAGATGAACTCCTCGTTGCCGTTTGTAAGGTGGGCCCACTGTGACAGGTGGCCACAACGCGGCTGGAGTCGATGGATGTAGAACAGCTGACGAGCTCGATGACCCGACCCCGCGGCTGGAGCCGTGAGCCGAGACCGAGGGCGTCGAATAGTTGGCGACCTCTTAGGGATCGCTCCGCAGATTGGAGTCGTGAGCTGAGTAGGAGGGCGTGCAACAGTTGAGGTCCACCGTGGAGTCGAGACCAGTACTGGAGCAGTAAGCCGAGGCAGTGCGTGGTGACTTACAGTGGAAGCCTGGCTGGGGCTGGCTTTCGTGGTGAAGGTGTCACAGCCAGCTCGTGGAATCGCACCAGTCACAGAGGCGCTCGGCTATTTTAGCACAGTCACCGTCGGAAACAGCCATTCGCCAGAATCAAAGCTACATGCTACATCCCAGCAGAACTTTGTTCGGATCTCAAGGGACAGCGTCGTCCGTCCATATACTGTCACCGTCTTGAAAACCGTCGGGTATCTGGCTTCTTAAATATCCTCTCCATTTGAAATCCGCCCAACAGTCGCTGAAGTTTTCCCATTACCCGACAACGACGCCATCCGCCGTTTCGCTCGGAGAGAAGTCCCGCTTCGACCGCCCGCCACGCTGACCTATAGCTCGGATCTGAACCGACAGCGCTCGTGCTGGCCGGCGTTCTCAGTCTCATGGCCCGATGTTCCATCGGGCCGGCCCATGGTGGCTGCCCGTCGGGTGTAGTAGTGGTCCGGACTACTGCTGTGTGGTGTGGTAGTGGTCCGGGCCACGGCCGTGTGGTGTAGTAGTGGTCCGGGCCACGACCGTGTGGTGTAGTAGTGGTCCGGGCCACGGCCGTGTGGTGTAGTAGTGGTCCGGGCCACGGCCGTGTGGTGTAGTAGTGGTCCGGGCCACTGCCGTGTGGTGTAGTAGTGGTCCGGGCCACTGCCGTGTGGTGCGGTGGTGGTCCGGGCCACTGCCGTGTGGTGTAGTAGTGGTCCGGGCCACGGCCGTGTGGTGTGGTGGTGGTCCGGGCCACGGCCGTGTGGTGTAGTACTGGTCCGGGCCACTGCCGTGTGGTGCGGTAGTGGTCCGGGCCACTGCCGTGTGGTGTAGTAGTGGTCCGGGCCACGGCTGTGTGGTGTGGTGGTGGTCCGGGCCACGACCGTGAGATGTGGTGGTGGTCCGGGCCACGGCCGTGTGGTGCGGTAGTGGTCCGGGCCACGACCGTGTGGTGTGGTGGTGGTCCGGGCCACGGCCGTGTGGTGTGGTGGTGGTCCGGGCCACGGCCGTGTGGTGTGGTGGTGGTCCGGGCCTCGGCCGTGTGGTGTAGTAGTGGTCCGGGCCACGACCGTGTGGTGTAGTAGTGGTCCGGGCCACTGCCGTGTGGTGTAGTACTGGTCCGGGCCACGGCCGTGTGGTGTAGTAGTGGTCCGGGCCACGACCGTGTGGTGTAGTAGTGGTCCGGGCCACGACCGTGTGGTGTAGTAGTGGTCCGAGCCACGACCGTGTAGTAGCAATCCAGGGGTCATGGCTGTGAGGTGTAGTAACAATCCAGGTCATGGCTGTGAGGTGTAGTAACAATCCAGGTCATGGCTGTGAGATGCATTAGCAACCCAGGTCATGGCCATGTGGTGTAGCAGTCAAAATTAACTTTTCGAAGGAATGCAAATATGCTCCCAGATGCAACAATCCCGGAGTCATCTGGAAGCATCTGTCCCAGCGACATATCAACACTTCTGGGCCCATTATATATGAGGAGTATGGGTTCCTACCCCAGGAAACAAATAAATACATGGCACGTTGTGAATGGAGTGCAATTGTGGAGAGCGGTAGTCACTTCTTGTTAAGCATAGAGGGCAGTTACTTTTCGTTACAATATACATGTGTAGCTAGTGTACGTCCAATCCTAGCACAACAGAGCACAACTTCGTTTCTCCCTTGTGCAAGAAATGAAGACTGCCATGTCGCAAATGATGGCTTCACTAGTTTAAGTTTGCTGGGTTTCATGTTCCATGTGTATTTCCATTTTCTACGCAAACATGATAATATGTCTTTCCTGAAGTATCCAGAAGAAGGATCAAACCGGTCCTGCCGCCACAAAAAAACTATATATATATATATATATATATATATATATATATATATATATATATATATATATATATATATATATATATATATATATATATGTATATATATATACATATATATATATACACATATATACATATATATACATCCAGTGTCTGTATATCTGCGCAGGGAGATGTGGTTCGTGTGCTTCGGCTAAAAGGCTCACGGTGGGCGAAGTGCGGAATGCTCCGGTCGCGATGCGAATAGCGGTCTGATGAACAGTGTCCAGAGTGTTTGGCGGAGTTGCGAGATCCGTCGTAGATAAGGCAGGCGTTCTGCACAGCCACGCCGGCGTCAGAAATGCATTGCGGTTGTCTTTTGTGTTGAAAAGCGGAATCCATTCATTACGCCCCACCTCTCGAGATTCTTAACGGCCAATTGGAGACTTCTGGACATAGCAGATAGCCTAGCTGTGCTACACAGATGGCGAAGTCGTCTACAAAAGACCGACCAAGTGTGGAGGAAGGACGTCGCTAATATCATTTATCATTATGGTCACGGCGTGTGGTAACATAATAGATGGTGGGGTTATCAAGACTGGATCGAACTTCCATACAATTCCACTGCAAAGTTAGCATGTGATTGGGTTAGTGTGATAAAACGTCCGCGTAATTAAGTCCGGAAAAATAATTCGCTAGAAAGCACCACAGATCCAGAGGTAACGTCCCTAGGTGCTTCAAAAAGACATCCGGATAGTCAGCCATATGCTGAGGCAATTGTAGAGGTCCGGGTAACGGCTGTTCGAAAGAGTATGGTAGCGGTCCGGTTCATGGGAGTTCTGATGGGGTGTAGTAGTCCGGGTAACGGCCGTGAGAGGGGTGTAGTAATGGTCCGGGCCACAACCGTGGAAGGGATGTAGTAATGGTCCGGACAATGGCCGTGGAAGGGATGTAGTAATGGTCCCAGCCATGGGTTCTAGTTGTAGTTTGGGTTACAACTGCGGAGAAGGAACACGAGCAGTTTGGGCCGGAACAGGTGACTGGTGAGTGGCACCTGGTATCGAGTCTAACGATATTGCAGTGCCCAGTGTCGTTAGCTATGGTTATGTAGACTTCTGCTCGATTGAGCACTTTTCCATTATCACACCATTAAGCTTGATCAGGGTTGCACGCAGAACCGTCTGGCACGGACCGCTGGCAGAGGTGCTACGGATGTCGAAAGCGGCACTATTTGAGGCCACGGTGCTTGGAATTAATGTGTTCACTTTATTAATTAATTAATTGATTACTCAATTTGAGGCCATCGTAATAACGTTTTAACTTGAGGGTGATATATTACAGGATTCCGCCGCGAAAAAAAAATCACGAGAAAAGCAGTAGCTTTCATGGAATTACCAAACAATGATACATTGTGGCATTTGCGCGAAGGTGTCCGTCATGACTGGTGCACCGACAGTTGTTTTATTATATGTATTACACGAAGTCATATTTACCAACTGAGTCAGATACATGCACGCTGCATTGCTTTACCCGTGACGTAACTCATGGGCGGCAATATGTAATTGATGTACGCTTTATTGCGACTTCGCCTGCCATCGTGACGTTATCTATTGACAATTGGCACTGAATGCACTATTATTTTGTAATCCTTCCAGAGCTGAGCATGGCGTGCAAACGTGCCTCCACGCGCGACCGCCCTCTACATTGCATCCCGCTTTATGTCCATGTCCTATTTTTACATCACACTTAATCCCGGGACTCGACCCTCCCTCCTGCAAGTGGCTTGAATTGAAGGCAGCACAGACTCGGCCGTCCAGGCGGATCAGACCCTGCAGTCCTGGCGGATCAGACCCTGCCGTTCCCGGCGGATCAGACCCCGCCGTCCCGGCGAATCTGACCTTCTGTCCCGGCGGATCAGACCCTGCCGCTCCCGGGGGATCAGACCCTGCCGCTCCCAGCGGATGAGACCCTGCCGTCCCGGCGGAACCAGACCCTGCCGCCCCCGCAGTTAAGACCCTCCGTCCCGGCGGAACAGACCCTCCGTCCCGGCGGAACAGACCCTGCGTCCCGGCGGAACAGACCCTCCGTCCTGGCGGACCAGACCCTGCCGCCCTCGCAGTTAAGACCCTCCGTCCCGGCGGAACAGACCCTCCGTCCCGGCGGGTGAAGCGCGGCCGTGACTCCTGCGGCCGCGGCAGCGAATGTCTCACGTGCCGCCAGAGCTGTTCGGTCGATAGTCGGTGGCGTCTCCCCGTCGGGCCGGCCAGTGCCCGGTGGCCGCCACACCGCCCACCCCTGGATACGGGACACGGCCGACTGCTGGACACGGTCACCTCCACACAGACAGGCCACTACAAGTCGTTACCAGTTCCGTAGATGCCGTCACATCTGAGTACCTGCGGCGATCCTTCCTCCTCAGAAAACCTACAGCCGTTCCCATCCTCAAGGTGACACAGCCCCGAATTAGCGACGCTACTCATATGCACCATCCCGCTTCATCAGAGGATGAAACAATACATGCCAACCCACATAGCACACACAGCTTCGAAATGCCAGCCCATACAGCCAACACAGGCTTGAAATTCTACCCGACATAGCCCATAGTCTCGAAATGCCAACCCATACTGAATCGAAATGCCACCACACGCAGCCCACAGCCTCCAAATGCCAACCAGACAGCCCTGGAATAGCAACGCTACTTATGAGCACCAGTCGGCTCCATCGGAGAGTATTTACAACTGTATGCATCGGAGCACTGATAGGCTGGCCTTGGCTGGACGATTGATACCGAAAGGAGAGGAAAGAAACGACCAAAGCTTCCAAAAGGATCAATCGTCTCGTATGGTTCTTGCTCTTGCCAACATGAGGCACAATCGACAAAGCACGCAAAATAACCACAAGCTAAATAAACTAACTTACCCGGAAACAAAAGCAAAAATAACACCGCCATCGATCAATTATTTCCACCAAGAATATCCGTTTTCATTTAGACTATTGTCGCACTGTGCACGAAGAACATACCATTTCCATTCAGCCTCCCTACTGACCATTCATCTTTGTTTGAAAGGCACCTCTACAAAACTCAAGTACGGCACGATCATATGCTTCCCTTTCCTCCAGCGCGTCTCCGTTTGTGAAAGGTGTCTTCAAGGCACATTTGGGTTTTATGAAATTTCATGAAGCATTTATTTCGGCACATAAAAATTGGATGTGATGTCATGCGATTTCTACGCGGCGACCACCTGACGAGGTATGCTTCTTCAATACAAACCTCGTCCTTTGGACATGGTTTCTTCGTATACGTGTTTGTGTTGTTTATTCTTTTACAATGTGTTGTTTTTTTTTGTTTTTTTTTTTTTTATTACGGACGTGTTTGTGTTGTCTATTCCTTTCACAATGTGTTGCCTATTTCTTGTGTGTGCCTCTTCCTTTTCTCTTGCTCTTGCCATTTGCGTATGCTTTTAGTGCTCATTTAAGTTTTTCTCTTTTTTTCTTCTCGTTTTTGCTTTGCCTCCATGTTTTTTCATGGCCATCAGTGACTTGCTCCTTTAAATATGGACGTGTTGTGCGTACACACCCCGCATATATATTCGTGTAAACACGTATGTATTGAGTGTATGTGTGTAGGTACATCTATGTCGAATGTGTCTGATGATGTGTGTGCCTGTAACTCCTAGACTAGGTGGCGTGTGACAACCTTCCGTCTGCATCGGCGAACAGAGGAGCCGCATGTACCGCCCGTTCACCGCAGCAACTCACAGACGAGGCGGTGTGTGATAACCTCCCGTCTATATCGGCGAACAGATGGCCGCGACGGCAGCTGGACTTGATGAAAACTAGCCACTGAACTTGCAAATTAACTCTATTTCTAAGATTTTCCACGGAAAAGAGAATGCGGAAGATTGTTTCAGACTCGGCCCAAGCCGCGCAGCTGTTGTGGTGTTCATCCTGATCTGGTGGCGCAGACACACTCGCCATCAGAGGCACCCCGGACAGACACAAACATCATCAGAGGCACTCCCGGACACCAGACACAAACATCAACAGAGGCACCCCCAGACACCACACACTAACATCATCAGAGGCACCCCCAGACACCAGTCACAAACATCACCAGAGGCACCCCCAGACACCAGACACAAACATCAACAGAGGCACACCGGACACCAGACCCACACCACGTCAATAGGTACTCTCAGACACCAGACACAGACATCAACAGAGGCACCCCCGGACATCAGACACTAGCATCATCAAAGGAACTCCCGGACACCAAACATCAGAGGCACTCTCGGAGGCATCAGAGGCATTCCCCATCATCAGAGGCACTCCCGGACACCAGACACAAACATCATCAGAGGCACCCCCCATACACCAGACACTAACATCATCAGAGGCACCCCCGGACACCAGACACTAACATCATCAGACACCCCCAGACACCAGACACAAACATCAACAGAGGCACTCCGGACACCAGACCCACCCCACGTCACTAGGCACTCTCAGACACCAGACACAAACATCATCAGAGGCACCCCCACAGCAGACACAAACATCACCAGAGGCACCATCGGACACCAGACACTAACATCATCAGAGACAACCCCAGACACCAGACACTAGCATCATCAGACACTCGTATACACCAGGCACCCAGTGATCGATGTCACCGCCACCAGAGGCGTCCCAGAACTCCAGACACACCCATCACCAGAGTCGGAGGCACTGCAGGACATCAGACATATCCATTATCAGAGTCGGAGGCACCGCAGGACACCAGACACACCCATCACCAGAGTCGGAGGCACTGCAGGACATCAGACACATCCATTATCAGAGTCAGAGGCACTGCAGGACACCAGACACACCCATCGTCAGCGTCAGACGCACTGCAGGGCACCAGACACACCTATCACCATAGGTACTCCACGTCACGATTCAGCTCATAAATCGATTAATGTCACCTCATCACAAGGTGGCCTTTTCGACGTATACCAAAACATTTATCACGAACTAACCGGTGAGGGCACAGTCACGGGTTGAATAAATTCGCACGGGCGCAGTAAATCTGAATTCGCTGGCAAGCTGAATCCCTTCCCAAATAAGGTTTAAGCTGACGGAAAATGATTTCGTTTGGATTTGTGATGCGTAACTGGAGGCCGTTGAATGCAGGATAATTGCATGAATTTATCTTTGCACCCAGCATATTGCAAACTAAATGAGAGATATACTTTATTTAGCGATGCTTGGAAACATTGTAATGCTGAAGAAAAATTTGAAACACGTAATGCCTTCGGTTATGGGCAGTAAAAGTTGCTTCATCGTCCCGTGTGTGCGATTAGTGAAATCGGTGCGACTTTGGTTGAGACAGAAGAGGTCAGCTAGGAATTATTTTATAAAAGCATTGCACTTTTTCAACTTCAAAACTAGTGTTACGGAGAACCACGAAGAGGAGGATTGGAAAGAGAACATTCGAGTCGCATTGAAGGTCGTAAGAGACCTCAGCCTACATACTTCGAGCAATCGACGCTAAGATGTATCGAAATGTTCCCATATCTGCATTCCCCTATATCTGTTAACGCACTCCAATGCGGTTCCAATTTACACGAACGAGTCATCCAACTTCGTCACGTGTAAGCGCCCCAAGCGAACGCATTACACTGGCGAAATGCTATTTTATTTCAATTTGAAGTTACTTGGTCTGCCCATATAAACTGGGCTAGTTGCCATACCTCAGGGTTAAAATATTGGTTTTTCGGTAGGTGTGAAATGTAGAAACGAGCACAATAGGATGTCGAAATTTACCATGGGATTAGTGTTATTTAAAATGCTTTTGGGACCTCAGACTCAAATTCGTGCTGATGGTTTACGCACTTCGAGCTGATGGTGTAGGTTTCAAGGAGCAGGATGTGGATACTTCTTGGGGAAGGATGTCAATTGAGCATTCAGAAAGTGGTATATTCCACCCTATTTCACGAATAATTTATCACCGTCCTACCTGACCCTACCACGCGAATCCACTTCAGCCGGCGACCTGAACCCCTCCACATGTTGTGAGAGCCACATATGGCAACACCTTCCTGTAGACACACCGTATCCGGCCGTAAGTGTCAGCCGACCATGTTTTCCCACCCTCCCCTCCTCCGTGAGCTATGACCCCTCCGCAGTCGTGACCGAAACCAGTGAAGCTCGGTGTTCTTATCGCACCATTGGCGCCTTCACCACCGCGATTCCCCATCCGCCCTCAACCCAGTCCGGAGCGGCCCCGGCCGGCAGAGACTTCTGGCGATGAGCCACACTCGCAGTAGCCTACGCTGTTGCCTAATATCCTCTATACACCGCGGCCCACGCCTCCTCGCGTTACAAAGCGTTACATCGCGACCCACTCCTCCACGCGCTGGAGTGTTACACCACTACCCACCCACCCCTCGCGGTACAGAGCGCTGCACCGCTACCCACCCACCTCTCGCGATATAGAGCGTTACACCGCTACCCACCCACCCCTCGCGATACAGAGCGTTACACCGCTACCCACCCACTTTCAGCGTTGCAGAGCGCTACACCACAGCACACCCCCTCTACGCGCTACAGAACGTTACACCGTGACCCACTCCTCCCGCGTTACAGAGCGCTACACAGCTACCCACCCACCCCTCGCGATACAGAGCGTTACACCGCTACCCACCCACTCTCAGCGCTACAGAGCGCTACACCACGACACACCCCTCCCGGCGTTGCAGAGCGGCACGCCGCCCCCGGTACGCCCCCCCCACACACACCTCCACGCGTTACAGAGCGCGCCGCCGGTGGGCGAGGGATCATTGATCGTAATGGCACTCCGACTAGCCCGGATACGTGCCAAGTCAATACACCATAATGCCATCGTCCCGCGAGTTCATGGTCGCGTACACAAGCCCAGTCAGTACACTCCCATACCGGTATTACGTGGCTGCGGACATACACCCAGTCAGTGTACGGCTCGCCCGGTATTACGTGGCCGGGGACATACACCCAGTCAGTACACGGCTCGCCCGGCATTATGTGTCCGCGGACATACACCCCAGTCAGTACACTCCCATACCGGTATTACGTGGCCGCGTACATACACCCCAGTAAGTGCACGGCTCTCCCGGTATTACGTGGCCGCAGACACACCCAGTAAGTGCACGGCTCGTCCGGTATCACGTGACCGGGGACATACACCCAGTCAGTACACGACTGTCTCGGTATTGTGTCCGCGGACATACACCCCAGTCAGTACACGGCTCGCCCGGTATCACGTGGCCGGGGACATACACCCAGTCAGTGCACGGCTCTCCCGGTATTACGTGGCCGCGGACATACACCCAGTCAGTACACGGCTCGCCCGGCATTATGTGTCCGCGGACATACACCCCAGTCAGTACACGACTGTCCCGGTATTACGTGGCCGCGGACATACACCCAGTCAGTACACGGCTCGCCCGGTATTATGTGTCCGCGGACACACGTGTGGCGAATGCACCACTCTCTCAGGATGAGGTGTGCCGTGTGCTGGCCAAACAGAGCACCGAGCGGCGGTATTTACACCGGCAGGCGGTGGATGGTGGCGCTGCGCTGGCCGACCACTCGTCGGCGATCTCGGCCCGCCGACACCGCCACAGACGGCTCGCCAGTGATCTCGGCCCGCCGACACCGCCCTGTCGCCAGTGATCTCGGCCCGCCGACACCGCCCTGTCACCGCCACAGACGGCTCGCCAGTGATCTCGGCCCGCCGACACCGCCACAGACGGCTCGCCAGTGATCTCGGCCCGCCGACACCGCCACAGACGGCTCGCCAGTGATCTCGGCCCGCCGACACCGCCACAGACGGCTCGCCAGTGATCTCGGCCCGCCGACACCGCCCTGTCGCAGTGATCTCGGCCCGCCGCCACGCCGCCACAGACGGCTCGCCAGTGATCTCGGCCCGCCGACACCGCCACAGACGGCTCGCCAGTGATCTCGGCCCGCCGACACCGCCACAGACGGCTCGCCAGTGATCTCGGCCCGCCGACACCGCCCTGTCGCCGCCACAGACGGCTCGCCAGTGATCTCGGCCCGCCGACACCGCCCTGTCGCCGCCACAGACGGCTCGCCAGTGATCTCGGCCCGCCGACACCGCCCTGTCGCCGCCACAGACGGCTCGCCAGTGATCTCGGCCCGCTGACACTGCCCTGTCACCGCCACAGACGGCTCGCCAGTGATCTCGGCCCGCCGACACCGCCACAGACGGCTCGCCAGTGATCTCGGCCCGCCGACACCGCCACAGACGGCTCGCCCGTGATCTCGGCCCGCCTGACACCGCCACAGACGGCTCGGCAGTGATCTCGGCCCGCCGACACCGCCACAGACGGCTCGCCAGTGATCTCGGCCCGCTGACACCGCCACAGACGGCTCGCCAGTGATCTCGGCCCGCCGACACCGCCACAGACGGCTCGCCAGTGATCTCGGCCCGCCGACACCGCCACAGACGGCTCGCCACCACAGACGGCTCGCCAGTGATCTCGGCCCGCCGACACCGCCACAGACGGCTCGCCAGTGATCTCGGCCCGCCGACAGCCTGTCACCGCCACAGACGGCTCGCCAGTGATCTCGGCCCGGCGACACCGCCACAGACGGCTCGCCAGTGATCTCGGCCCGCCGACACCGCCACAGACGGCTCGCCAGTGATCTCGGCCCGCCGACACCGCCACAGACGGCTCGCCAGTGATCTCGGCCCGCCGACACCGCCCTGTCGCCGCCACAGACGGCTCGCCAGTGATATCAGCCCGGCGACACCGCCACAGACGGCTCGCCAGTGATCTCGGCCCGTACACGCCCTGACACCGCCACAGACGGCTCGCCAGTGATCTCGGCCCGCCGACACCGCCACAGACGGCTCGCCAGTGATCTCGGCCCGCCGACACCGCCACAGACGGCGGCGACGACGACCGGGCGGAAATCGGCGACGGTCGACAGTCGGCGCCGCGGCGACCACCGCGACGCGCGTCGATTAAGCATTGATCGAAACGCCGCTGCAAGCGTGATCCCCAAATAACTGGCTATGGCGGTTCGGCTTCAATGAATGATTGTGCTAGAGATGACGATGGAGCCTCCACTGCCATTTCGCTTCAATGAATGATTGCACTGGAGATGATGCAACATCCGCTGCTATGTCGCTTCGATGAATGATTCTGCTAGAGATGTTGCAGCCTCCGCTGCTTTGTAGTTTGGATAAATTATTGTGCTAGAGATGATGCAGGTTCAGCTTCTATGTTGCTTCAATGAATGATTGTGCTGGAGATGTTGTACCCTACGCTGCTATGTCACTGTTGGCTGATGCGGAAAATTGATGATGGTGGTGGTGAGAATACCGCTCGTAGCAATACCGATTCAGCTGGATTTTCTCCTCATGTCATGCAAGACTTACCATAATGATTACGTGATGCATTAATGCTGCAGTATATAATTGATCAATCTAATTAGCAAATGGAATGGCGAAACAAAAACGGATATTTCGCCAATTATGATGGGTTTGATCATGAACACCATGATGTTGATCACGACTTAATTATTTATGTACTGATTCACACAATTGCCAACATTGAACATTTAACTTCACTTCCAGACGAAGTCAATATAACGGACAAATAACTAGCGACATACACAAGTAACATAGACGTAATGCCATCGTAACATCGTGCTCAAGTCGACCCAATTGTGCCACAATCACTGTTACGATATGTCATGATTACTACGCTATGTAAATTTGTGATAGATATGAAATACTTAAAGCTATGTTGATTTTTATTAAACGATTTTGAGCATGGTTATTTAGTTGGCTAGTTATTTGGATGTTAAGGCGCATCCACGACATTGGTCACATGACGTTTGTACGGGCATGAGCATGATCTGGGTGCGGATTGTGTCCATTATGCGCAGGTAACTCATGCTCGACACGACTGCAACTTCGTGAGTTTCTCATTACCTCGATTGAAAGGTTGTTTCATGCCTGCAGCATGATTGAGTTAAACTTGCATCACTTAGCATGTGGGTCTGAAATAATTCCTTTCCGAGACGCTGTCCGTGAATTGGCATTCATCTTGATTATCCTTCATTAATTTATTCATCTTTTGGCTGATATTAATTGAAAAAAGGCGGACGACTTTGACCAGATTATGACCGACTTTAAATATACTTAAAGTAATGTGGAATCCCTGGGTTAGATATCAAGGACAGCACAGCCGCAGCACGCAGCTGTCGCGCCATAAAATCATCCGACACACATTGGATGGGAAAACCACTGTCCGACTGAACTCCACCCCTATCCCGGCTTCGCCAGGATTCTTCACCGCAATGGTCTGTTGAGCGACCGGTGGCTGGAGGGCCTTAGGCCGCTTCCAGTGGTGGGCGCAGGGCCTTTCTCTAAAACGTTAGCTGGGGGGCATGGCCGAAGTCATGGTCGTTCCCCCACCCCAATCCCCGTCATGGGCGTGCCTGTCCACAGCCGGTGACGCCATTGTTTCAGTTACCTTGGTCTGATTGTTTACCTCGTAGGGCGGTACAGCAAGCGCCGATGGGAGCGGTCTCCTGTCAAAATTCCTTGTAATAGTCCCTCATGATGAATACGGCATGCTTGGTCTCCACTGACCTGCCATCGGCTCAAAGCATGTCTTTTATTTCTCTTTGTGGGTGTCTGGAAGCTACCAGTAATAGCGGTCTCTATCTCACCCTTTAATAAGCAGTAGTGCTTATCTAGCCCAACCCCAATTCAATATTTATGGATCTGAGCCTTCGCTTATCGTCCTGAGAAATCCTCCTCAATACAGTATGGTGACGAAGCGGGCTGATCTCACCACTGAATAACCAACGTTTAGCATCACTTTTGTGCATTATCAGTAATCTTCGTCCTTTGATGAAGGCCAGCTTTGTATGGTATTTGGAGGTATTTTCAGGAGAACGTCTATTAGTAATAAAACATCTTACGTCTAACAAATATCCCCTTTGGAATTCACATATTAGTGCACGATTAGTTTTCCACAGGTGGCTGTTTTCATGGAAACTGGGAACTTTTCTTTTTTACTCACAAAGCCGGACGGACGAACATGGTCTGTAACAACCATGGGAAGAAGCATGATGTCAGCCGATATCGCAATGATTAGATCATAAGATATGACATAGACATGAAATCGATCAGATGTGTCAGCAGATACCGCAATGATAAAGGCGCGTTCCAAAGTTCCCATAATTTGGAAGTGATGTTGAACAACCAAGCATATACACAATATCACCTAGTGACATTATGTCACAAAGGAGTCACTTAGTCGCACGGCAGACGCCAACAGTTTAGGGAGAGCTTCAACATTTCCTGGTTAAAACACAGGTGCCGTGAATTCAGCAAGGCTAACTCCGCTGTCGGACATGCTTGAGCGCGGCCCGCCTGCGGGCGGCTCATTTACATTCATGGTGTACGTATTTGTATATATTTATGCTTCGGTTGAGGTATTGTATATGTATTCACCGTAGCATGAACGGATACGGACATCGTCTGCGAACTGATGCTTGATGACACCGATAACGACTGTGCAGCTCGGATCACCAATAATTCGAGCCGGTACTGGTGTCAGCCTTGTAATTACTCGATGATAAGGCACATGGTTGTGACCGCTGTGGCGACGACGGCAAGCCGATGATGGCGTCGAAGCTAGCGGCTTGTTTGTTTGTTTGTTTAGTAGTGTTTTTGGGTGCGTCGACCTCCATTGGGTTATTTTGCACCCATAACAAGATTGATTCAGTTTTTCATGTCCGAAGAGCAATAAACATATGACACTATGTCAATATCAACCCAGGTGTATATATATTATTTGGAAGCCTACTTCAGCGAGAAAGCAAGACAACGTAGATCACTTGCAGTCGCCGTGAAACTCAACCGGGAGCATTTTCCCACAAGCTCGGACCGACTTCGTGGGTTCAGTCATGCCAGGATTAGGTGAGTGGCTAGGTCAGTCCAGCAGTGTAGCTCTGGTTAGAGTAGCTAACAAATCATGGCTATCCATGGTGAGGTCGATATCTTCCACAACAAAAAGGTGTCTCGTTTGAAGTAGTGTTACATTAAGTGGTCAGCGAACTCGCGTATAACTCACGGTATCGAAGTACCAGCCTCAATCTACAGTTAGTTAGTTATTTGGGATTTAGGGCGCCTGGAATACTGAGGTCATTTTGCGCTCAGCCTAAATCTACAGGAAATACCTCAACGTACCAGCTTTTATGCAAGACATTGGGATGCAACATTTGCAGCACCGAATGGAGACCTAACGATGCCTAGAGACTAACGATGCCAGGGCAAATCAGACCAGACCAGATCAGATCAGATCAGCAGACTTACACCGGTTGGTTGGTTAGTTATTGGTTTTACGACACATCGACCGTTAAGTCATGTAGCGTCGCCAATCTCTCACGCCGATTGGTCGCGGGCGAAGAGTAACGACAGGTGAGACTCGAACCCACAACCCTTTGATTGTGAGGCGAGCAACTTACCCCTAGACCACTCATCCCCCAGACTTACACCGGAGCGGGCAGCTGAACCAAGTGGCACTGATTGTGATCGGACAGCGCAGCTAGTCAGGTTCGCTCGGGTCCGATCAGCACACATCACCTCAACTGAGACGAAACCAGTTCAGATCAGACCAGGCCAGATCTGATCACACCAGATCAGGTCAGATGAGGCTGACAGACGTACCTCGCTCCCGGAAGAGACGAACCAGGCCATCTCCGTGCTGGACGCCAGCTGGCCGTTAACGAACACCTTCACTTCGCTCTTGCTCCATCGGTTGTAGATGTACACGATGGCGATCATGTACCACTGCGGCCAGACGCGCGGGTAAGCGCTACACATCAAATGCCGAGCACGTGTCACCTCGGTAAATAGCCAGGTGATGGTTTAGTCGATCCAGTTGGAGGCTCGAATATGCAACCCACGAACCGCACACCATATACTCCAGAAGACCACAACACAAATGAATATTTGATACGCCAGCTGTGCCCCAAGCTAGCACAGAATACCAGCTGGACACATGCCTGAAATGGCACCTGGTATCGACGATATATACCGCATGGGAGACGCACATCGTATTGCGTCAGCAGGGAGGTTTACTAGGTAATCAGCCAAGTGGCTTGTCGAATCACTATAGACATCTCGGACATAGCATTATGGATTCCCAGAATGCAATCGAAGCTGAATGAAATGCAGTGAAGCCCTCGAAAACGAAACGCTGTACCGGTATTATAAAAGAATGTCAAAGGGTCTCCAGGATCCCTGTAATGTCAGAGTATCCCCCGGATGAAAAACAGGTAAATGTGTAATTGCAAGGGTTGCTGCTCTCACTTAGGCGACAGAGTGCACTCACATATGGTCGACAACGACACTTCAAATATATAAAACAGTCATGTGATATCACTTCATCCCAATTGATAATTTGAATAGAGCGTAACACACAACAGGAAAACTGTCATATATTAACTTCTTATGTACTTAATTCAGCGTTTAACTTGGTAATGACAGTTGCACTCTAGAGATTCGTCATAAATAACACCCACCTCAGATTAGTATATTTCAGCTTAGGGTCTGTGTAGGTCAAATGCACATAATAGTGAACTTAAACTGCATTAAACAAGTGTATAAATTGCATACATACAATGTCACATCCTAGCAATGTCCTGGAATTCCGAAATTTATGTGAAGAACGACACCTACCAGCAACTTGTTTTGACCTCTTGAGGATAGTGTTGACCTGTTCAATTGGTTTCCATAAAACGCCACAACGTACAAATGTAACTGTAACACGCTTTCACCATACTTGGTTCATGGTATCTGAGCGATCCCAATCTTGCCAGCAATTGCGGTGTTCATTTGTCAGTGCCGTATCTTGCCCGCACTGTTATTATACTGTTATTTTCCCAACTTGTTTTGACGTCATCAGAGGTACGAGGTACTCGTCTGCTACCCTCCGTGCTACGGAAAATGAATTCCAGGACATTGCATACCATATATATATATATATATATATATATATATATATATATATATATATATATATATATATATATATATTTGGCACAAACATTGGAAATGGTTGTGACGCCCAAACGGAAGTGAAATTACACACAATGAGTCATCATCCTCGTACATACCTACACAAGGTGTGGTAGGTGTACATATGCCGCCTGACACAAGGGGTGTTACAGCCTGACACATGGCCGGCGAATGTAGGCAAGTTCAATTCGCTTACTTGCCGAACGAAACCAAACAAACATGCCTACACGAAGGCCGCATATTCAACAGCAACGGCGAAAAACATACACCAAACAACAAACCCAACCCAACTTGCTCATTATATTGCAACAATAAAAACTGACTTTCCTAGCCAATTCAGACAAATTGACAGGTTCTGGTAACAATACATTGCACAAGAGCCGACGACACGAAGCTCCCCCGTTGCGAACAAATACTAGATTAGTGAGCTGGTATCGTGTGATGGCCTTCGGTCGTAGCGATGTGAACCGATTACTGGCGCCGGGACAAGTGGGGACATATTCAAAGGAGGCCGGCAGCACTTCGCGCGCCCGTGACGACAGAGTGGCTAACACAACAACTCGACACTGTTCGGGGACGCCATCGGTGCCTAAAAATACACCGCGCTGAATGGCCTCCAGCAGACAACTTCCATGCAGCTGGCGAGACTCAACCATACAGTCTCGACTACGCGACCACATCAACAGCTAATAGGCCGTCGACCTCCCGACGGAGCCACCCGACGAGCCGATATCCAGGTCAGCCGTCGGATTACGAATCCTGCCATGTGGTTGATGCTCCGCCATTTCCAGGAAGTTGCCGCCATCACGATAACAACCCATGACGTGGCTCATGATCTGCCCCGTTTTTAGGCATGGTCGTGGGGGTTCATCAGCGAATCATCATCTGTCGCCGCCAGGGGCCAGCTTGCTGCGTTGATACTAGGCTTGTTACTAGCCTTGTCGGTCACCACTAGCTCGCGCGCTAGCTCCCGCACGACGCGGCCCACCGCTATCCGTCGCAGCGGGCGACCTGTTACCCCCAGTCTTTGTCGGCAGCGATCGATGTGCTTTATCCAAAGCAGGGACGGGGCTGGACTGGTCGGAGCCGGCTGCCACACAGCACACCACAACACACTGAGCCGCCAACTGACGTACAACACACCACAACACATTGAGCCGCCAACTGACGTACAACACACCCAACACACTGCCACACACCACAACACACTGAGCCGCCAACTGACGTACAACACACCACAACACACTGAGCCGCCAGCTGACGTACGACGCACAACACATTGAGCCCCCAACTGACGTACAACACACAACACACTGAGCCGCCAGCTGACGTACAACACACCACACCACAACACATTGAGCCCCCAACTGGCGTACAACACACCACAACACATTGAGCCGCCAGCTGACGTACAACACACCACAACACACTGAGCCGCCAGACTGACGTACAACACACCACAACACACTGAGCCGCCAGCCGACGTACAACACACAACACACTGAGCCGCCAGCCGACGTACAACACACCACAACACACTGAGCCGCCAGCCGACGTACAACACACCACACCACAACACATTGAGCCCCCAACTGACGTACAACATACCACAACACACTGAGCCGCCAGCTGACGTACAACACACCACAACACACTGAGCCGCCAGCTGACGTACAACACACCACACCACAACACACTGAGCCGCCAGCCGACGTACAACACACCACAACACACTGAGCCGCCAGCTGACGTACAACACACCACACCACAACACATTGAGCCCCCAACTGACGTACAACATACCACAACACACTGAGCCGCCAGCTGACGTACAACACACCACAACACACTGAGCCGCCAGCTGACGTACAACACACCACACCACAACACACTGAGCCGCCAGCTGACGCACAACACACCACAACATATTGAGCCGCCAGCTGGCGTACAACGCACCACACCACAACACACTGAGCCGCTAGCTGACGTACAACACACCACAACACACTGAACCCCCAACTGACGTACAACACATCACAACACACTGAGCCGCCAGCTGACGTACAACACACCAAACACACTGACGTACAAACGTACAATTTTCACCCTGTCCCTGCTGGTTGGCGAGCACAAATTGTTTACCTGGTGGCTGTTCCTGCCATAGAATAGATGTGCACAGCTTAGGTCATCGTCTCCGTCCGACAAATTCACGCAGTGCCCGGGGAGCATTCTACTATGACATGTTTCTTGGAGGAGCATGCCTGGAACGCCTGGATGCGAGACCGGACTACCGCTGGAGCTGAATGGCTACCTCGACCAAAGCCAAGTAACCTTCCGTATGCCATTTCATCTGAATACCACCACCACAAAACACTCGTGCTACGTGCATTACGAAGCAGGGTACGCACCTTCCGAGGTTGAAACTCGTATTTCACGCAGTGCTGGAAGCCTTTTCCCTTGACCTTCATTGCGGTCAGCACTAGGCAAGATCCGACAAAGTGGGCCGAGTAGCCGATGCCTTTGCTGGTTTTGAAGCTGTACAGGTAGGGCTTCTCGCGCTCTATGTTGACAGAGTTGATTGGGTCCAACCGGAACCAAGAAGCGAAAGTCCAGCCGTTCTCGTATGGCCAACGGGCCAGTGGAGGTATCACGATCGCCTGAGGGTCAGGTCAGGTCATGGCAGGTCAGACAGCTGTGAACACAGTCCAGCGGGCGATCACGTTGTCCGATGATCAGGTCAAATCATGTCAGTTAAGACTGGCCGAGAAAGTATCGGCTAGAGCCGATATGTTCGGTGGTCAGATGAAGTCCCCAGTCGGTGTTGATCCTTGTCGGAATATCCACCAGCGAAAACAGTGCTGGGAAAATCAAAATAAAGACTCGTATCCATTTTTATCACCCAAGCGATGTGAACTGCCAGTGGCAATACACTTTTATGGCGTAGTCAACAACCGCTTGGTGATTGATCTGGCAACATTATGTCTTAGCGAAACCGCGTGTGCTTTTTGAGTATTACCTTACTGTTTGTAAAAGTATGAAAGTTTTAACGCACTCGGTTGCGTTACTTTTGCCACGACTTTACACTCAGATTCCAGAAGTCGAGTCTGGAAACAAATCTTTATCATGCGGTCCATTCCGACAACACAATAACAACAACTACCGGGATCGGCATCGGGGAGTTGCGCTCACCACGCGGCGCAGCACACACCATGGAGCTGGTGGCGGCACACCCCGCTGCCACAATCCCACGAGAAATCGCCAACACACCGACCTCCGACCGGCCGAGTTATCGGGTCAGAGTGTGACGCCATCAGATCACTACATCAGCAGGACAGGTCGCGCCAGAACGGCAGTATAGGTGACGCACCGACCTGGCTATCAGGTCAGAGTGTGCGGTCACCAGACCACCAGATCAGCAGGACAGGTCGCGCCAGATCGGAAGGATAAGAGTCAGAGGGGAAGATAATTAGCGTCGAGGTAGCGGCACATTAGCGGTGGATTCTGGTCGGCTGGTAAAAAACTGACACGATCACCCGCAGCGGGCACAAACAAGCCGCGTCGGCGCCAGATCCGAAGTAGACTGTGCCACACCAGACACACAACTGTCCCTGACCAGATACAGACTGTCCCACACCAGACTCACGACTGTCCCACATCAGACACACGACAGCCCCTGACCAGATACAGACTGTCCCACACCAGACACACGACTGTCCCTGACCAGATACAGACTGTCCCACACCAGACTCACGACTGTCCCATATCAGACACACAACAGCCCCTGACCAGATACAGACTGTCCCACACCAGACACAGACTGTCCCTGACCAGATACAGACTGTCCCACACCAGACTCACGACTGTCCCATATCAGACACACAACTGCCCCTGACCAGATACAGACTGTCCCACACCAGACACAGACTGTCCCTGACCAGATACACTGTCCCACACCAGACTCACGACTGTCCCTGACCAGATACAGACTGTCCCAGACCAGCTATGCACGTGTTTCAAACCAGACACACAACTGTCCTGGGCCAGACACATGAATGTCCCCAACCAGATGCAGATCGACCCAGACCAGACATGAACTGTTCCAGACCAAGTACAGACTATCCCATACCAGGCACGGACTCCACATACCAGACATGAACTCTCCTAGTCTAGACACAGACTCTTCTAGACCGAACATAGACTGCCCCATACACGGCATGAACTTTCCCATACCGGACATAGACTTTTCTAGACCGGACACAGACTGTCCCAGGCCAGAGTCCACACATGGACTCCCATATCTCTAGACCAGACACATGACTGTCCCATTCCAGACAGACTATCCTAGACCAGACATGAAATCCTCCAGATTGTACACGGCCACTCCCAGATAAGACAGGTTCTGCAAGTTCAGGATACCAATAAAGGAGTAAAATGCAACGGACCAGCCTGGCGTTCCGAGCCGGACTGGGATGACACCGCTTCCTCCACCATCAAATCAGCAGTCGACGGCGCCAGTACCACGGACGGAGGCAACGGTGGCACTGGGGTCGCGCGCCGGCGGGCGGCAGTTGCGCCGACGGCGCGCCGCGACACAACTCACCGAGTTGGTCTTGCCGGGGAACATGAAGAATGTGTCGGGACTGGTGCGCTGCGGCATCTGTCGCATCACCGTCAGCAGCTTGCTGGAGTGTCGCGGCTGCAACAGTCGGACGGCGGACGTGTCACGACTCGTCGGCAAGTCAGGTCGGCGGGCAGGTTATGTCGTGCGCAGGTCCCGAGGGGCCCCGGCCCCCCCCGCAGGGCGCGGGGGAGTCTCTTGGTTGGTCAGGATACGGACGGCGGACGTGTCACGACTCGTCAGCAAGTCAGGTCGGCAGGCAGGTTGTGTCGTGCGCAGGTCCCGAGGGGCCACCCGGCTCCGCACGCAGTGCGCGCGAGCTCGTCAGGTTAGTGATCAGGATTCGGACGGCGGACGTGTCACGACTCGTCGGCAAGTCAGGTCGGCGGGCAGGTTATGTCGTGCGCAGGTCCCGAGGGGCCACCCGGCTCCGCACGCAGTGCGCACGAGCTCGTCAGGATCAGTGATCAGGACACGTATCACAGCGGCCACACCTCACCGGGGCGACACTCAACGGTATTAACTATCGCCGGGCCGGCGGGCGAATCCACCCTGACCGGGCCGAGAGGGAGCAAGGGCTGCACATGTTGGCTTTCGGAAGGCCCGCTAATAACTTCCAACTCACGCAAGATAAGACGAAATGCAACACACCCCTGCCACGGGGAGCCAGAAACATGCCTTATATTCGCAGTCTGGTCGACAATGAGGTCGCCAGAGGTTAACGTCCTATAAATCATAGTTTTAAGCTAGCTTAGTGTTGAGGTTTTAAGATTTTAAAAGAGGTAGAGATTGCTTTTTCAGCAGTGTTTTTTTTTCGAACTAACATAAATACATGCATTGGCATCGATCACAGAAAAATCGTGCGCGCAGGTGAGGTCACGCCAGGCCGGAATTAGGCTTGAGATATCAGCTTACGGACTATACACGCTAGAGACATAGGGAAACGGCATTGGTAAGCCAATGTAGCCCAGAGCTCATATCACATCTTATTTCTTCATGCTTAGCCACGCTGAGGTCCTGAAATGTCATTCAAAATCGTAGGTAGAATTTAGGGTGACTATGTCACGAGAAATCTCTATTGGACATTTAAGAGATGGCGGTCGGTTTTTCAAAGTTGTTGGCGAAATGCTTGTCTATATATGTGTACCGCTTCGATGTAAGCTGTGCCAATGGACCGATCGACACCACACCGGCACCACGGTATAGCCAAGGCAATCTTCAGCCTCCGCGGAGCAAACATTTTCCCCCACGTAGCACGTCCATCCGGAAGAGGAGTGTAGAGAAAAGGCGGCGGTTTTCACAGTTTTTCACAGTTGGGTTTGGCGCTGGCCCATTCCATGACAAATTGACAAGAGTATAACACCTAATATCATATTTTAATGAAAATAATCGGGTGGGGTTACCTGATGCACCGAATCCAGCCGTGCTATTTTTACAAACATAACGTTGATGATCAAGGAGTTATATCTTCGGAAATGTTTTGGATGCCACATAACAAGGGTGTCTTTTGAGGTCCTTAATACAAAGAAGACTAACCCGAAGTCTGCAAAAGGATATAATGATCAACTAAAAATAATATACTGCATACTCTGGCTATTTCGCATATTTTGCAGACGTGACAAGTACGATATTTAAAAAAATATATATATGAAACAGTGTGTTCAATTTTTATATCCACACGTCACACTTCATCCACCACCTATCACAGGTTGGTGAAAGACAGACGAAATATCCAAAAGCACATGCACACAAATGCAAAAGTGTCGATCAGTCGTTGGTAATCACTTATCTTCTTCCGGCGCGTGGATGCAATGTATGTTCATTAGGGTGTGTCGCCTGAACGGTTTTTCTTATGCTTAGTGAAATTATCGTGCAGATCACCTAAAAAAAACCCTGTGGTCGAAACCAAATCGAAATCAAACAATAAACAAAATATGCGACAGGCCGATAAAGAAACAAATTTGCCGGCCGCCCGGCGTTGAAGTCTCCAGTGATGGCGCTCCGTTGCGATTGGCATCTAACACCACGCGTCGGCCGCCGTCGGAGCGCCGCCGCGGCGCTGTGACGAAAAAGGCGGCAGTCGGTGCTGTGGATGACTTGTGAATGGATTCTGGTAAGTCAAAAACAGATCAGGGGAGCCGGGATTTATCTGATTGTAAAGATTAAACTTCACTGAAGGACTGATCGCTCCACTTTCCTTTGTCTGTGCTCCACCTTTCACAGTGCTATGAATCATCATTCGAATAAATTGCGTACGCACTAACGACACAAAATAGCTTCGCCTGCCATACATCCCTGTTTTATTAGTCAATCCAAGTCTCCTGTTCCTTTTCGTTACTCAAGTTTCAAGGGAAAGTGGGATTATCAGCAGTAGGGACAACCTGTTAACGAGGGCGACACGATCCGTGCTGATATCTGATATCGATGTGCTGAAATGTGATATCGCGATATCGCGAAAATGTGCTGATATCGATAGCTGCAAATGTGCGATGGCCGACAAAGTGCCACGAATGGAGTTTCCCTTTGTCCAAGACCAGAGAGGACCTCGCCAAATGCAAATCGGCACCGCAGATATCCGTGAAACCACTCGTCGACGCGCCATGGACGAAAGGAGGCGTCTGACCGCCGAGAGAGTCACATCACCACAACCGGGACCTTCTGGAATGGCCCAGCTAGATTCTAATTCAGACCAAGATTCCGCCACAGATTCATCATCGCTCACATCTGTAGTCAATGAGTCAGAGTATATGGTGAACAGTAACACAGACGAACTGCTAAATACGGCTCTAGCAGCAGATCAGTACGGAGTGTCTAATCGTGCGTGTGCTGCGATCATAAACGGTTTCCAAGTGGACATTGGTCGGATCACTTCTGACGATATGGACTGCATAGTGGATAGCAAAAAAGTATGGCGAGCAAGGGATCGGATTAGAAGATAGGTAGTAGCCCAGAGCCATGAGGATCATGCAGGTCGTGTACCTGGTCTCTACTTCGACGGTAGAAAAGACGACACGCTTATGACAGCCAGTTCAAAGAAGACGGAAGAGCACATTGTGGTTGTATCCGAGCCAGACAGTGCATATTTAGGACATTTTACCCCACAGACTGGGAAAGCGGAGGACATTTTTCAGGACCTGAACGCCGTGGCATATGAGTTTGGTGCGGATGTTTCTGTGCTTGGCTGTGACGGCACGAGAGTTAATACTGGCCAAAAAGGTGGTGTTATCCGTTTGTTTGAGCTCGGACAAAAACGCCCCGTCCACTGGTTTGTGTGCCAACTTCATGCAAATGAACTTAATCTTCGTGCAGTATTTAGCCAATTAGATGGAGTCACAACAGGACCTAAGTCGTTTAGTGGGCTGATTGGCCGGGCTGCTGCAGGCGCAGTAGAAACCTTGCCAGTGGTCGATTTTGAGCCAATCGATGGCGGAAATGTTTCAGAAATGACGCAGGAGATTCTCAGTGACCTAAGTTCAGATCAGGCTATTCTGTACAGTCTGGCGCGTAGTGTCCAGACGGGCTGTATCTCAGATAGAACTGCGAAAATGAAGATCGGTCCACTAAACCACTCCAGGTGGCTGACTCTGGCGGCGCGAATTTTCCGGCTCTACATATCAACCGAACAGCCATCAGACAGTCTGAGAATGCTAGCGGAGTTCATCGTGTGCTACTATACTCCCATGTGGTTCTGCATCAAGAAGAACTGGAAATGTTCTGACGGTCCTGGCAATGCGCTGCACAGCGTGCAACTTCTCAAAAGTTTGCGACCTGAGATAGCGGCCATGGTGCAGCCGGTAATACAGCGCAACAGCTACTGGTGTCACCCTGAGGCAGTACTGCTAGCAATGGCAGCGGGCCAAGATCAAGCCACACGGGAAAGGGCGGTCACTCAAACCCAGCAGTGTCGCAGAACTCAAGTCGATAGTGATACTGACGAAGTGCGGAAGTTCAAGCTTCCAAAAGTGAATATGGAGGCAAACAGCATCATGGAGCTGATTGATTGGTGTAATGAGGCGATAACCGAGCCGCCCTTGACGCAACAACTGTCCGATGATGACTTACTAGACATCATCGCAAGTCCTCTCGAAGTACCGCCATACCCCGTGCACAGTCAGACGGTGGAACGGATGGTGAAAGTGGTGACCGAGGCGTCTTTGAAGATAATTGGTGACGAGGCCCGCCACGGTTACATTGTGGCGAAGTTGAAACATAGGTCAGCAATGCCAGTGCTCAGCAGCAAAAAGGATTTCATGTCGGGTTTTCTGTCGAGCATGTAGACAAGTAGTAGTTATAAAATGATAGTTCGTACAAAAAATGTGGCCGCTCGCACAAAAGGTGACGTCGCTGTATGCCCGTCTCCTTCGGTTGTAGTGGAACAGAGCATGATGTCGATTTCGCCTGGTCTATTTGTCATAACAATAAGATATCAAGTGTCTCAGAATTATTTAATTGGTCTTCGATGAAAACAGACCAGGAATTTTGAAGATGTTCAAGCTTTCAAAAGTGAAAATATTAGCATTATACGCCGATAGATCTACTGATTGAAAATGGAACGAACAAGCGACGTAAAGTGAACCTTTCTTTCATGCGTCCGATATCCAGGCAACTTATTAAGCGACTAGTGCTTATCAAAAGCCTTTTACCCCACTAAACACTTTCATTGAGTTTTATTAATGAGCTTCATCACCAGAATCCATTCATCAGTCATCCACAGCACAGACTGCCGCCTTTTTCGTCACAGCGCCGCGGCGGCGCTCCGACGGTGGCCGGACGCGTGGTGTTAGATTCCAATCGCAACGGAGCGCCATCACTGGAGACTTCAACGCCGGACGCCCGGAAAATTGGATTCTTTATCGGCCTGTCGCATCTTTTGTTTATTGTTTGATTTCGATTTGGTTTCGACCACAGGTTTTTTTTAGGTGATCTGCACGATAATTTCACTAAACAAAGTGCAATTTCCAAAAAAAGGTCCTTCGTGACACACCCTAATGTTCATCCATCTTATCCCGTACTCAAAGCAAAACCGAAGATCGAAGGTTTAAATGAAGTGAAAGTCCAGCACAGCCAGGTGTAGATCGACCGACGTTATCATCCCCAACGCTGCATTTCTGAAACGGTTCCCGGAAACCACATGCTTATCGAGGGAGTGATGCGTTTCGGACGAGCTTCGCACAGGCACAGATCAGTACGTCTCGAAACGTCAGACAGATAGCGCTATCTGAGCGCAATCGGTTGGAAGACTTGTGATTATTGGATAGGCTTCAGACTCAATGATACGCAGCTCAATATCGAGTAGTCGGCCAGCGCCAGTGCAATAATACACCGACACTGCCGGACTTCGGGTGTGGCACGACCCAGAGTAGCACGGTGCCTAGCAGCCCAGTCACGGCAGCCCAGTTACCGCAGCCGAGTCTCGGCAGCCCGCCCACGACAGTCCCGCCACGACAGTCCGCCCACGGCAGTCCCGCCACGACAGTCCCGCCACGACAGTCCCGCCACGACAGTCCAGCCACGACAATCCCGCCACGACAGTCCGCCCACGACAGTCAGGCCACGGCAGTCCCGCCACGGCAGTCCCGACACAGCGGTCCCGCCACGGCAGTCCCGCCACGGCAGTCCCGCCACGGCAGTCCCGCCACGACAGTCCCGCCACGACAGTCCCGCCACGACAGTCCCGCCACGACAGTCCCGCCACGACAGTCCCGCCACGACAGTCCCGCCACGACAGTCCCGCCACGACAGTCCCGCCACGACAGTCCCGCCACGACAGTCCGGCCACGGCAGTCCGGCCACGACAGTCCCGCCACGACAGCCTGGCCACGGCAACCCGGACAAGACAGCCCAGTTGCTGCGCCCCAGCCATAGTTGTCTGGCTACAGCAGCCTATCCACGGTGGTGTTCCCAGTCAGCCAGCCAATCGTCCAACCATAAACCCATCATCAGATGTCACCTTGTTTTGCCTGTACGCCGCATCCTGCACACATGAGGCGTACGACAACACAACACACTATCAGAAGCCTCACTACAAATTTCACCGACCACTCGCGGTCAGACTCCGTCGGGTAATCTACAGTCCGAAGACCACTCGTGGTCAGACTCCGTCCGGTAATTTGCAGTCCGAAGACCACTCGCGATCAGACTCCGTCGGGTAATCTACAGTCCGAAGACCACTCGCGGTCAGACTCCGTCCGGTAATCTACAGTCCGAAGACCACTCGCGGTCAGACTCCGTCCGGTAATCTACAGTCCGAAGACCACTCGCGGTCAGACTCCGTCGGGTAATTTACAGTCCGAAGACCACTCGCGGTCAGACTCCGTCCGGTAATCTACAGTCCGAAGACCACTCGCGGTCAGACTCCGTCCGGTAATTTACAGTCCGAAGACCCTCGGGTCAGACTCCGTCCGGTAATCTACAGTCCGAAGACCACTCGCGGTCAGACTCCGTCGGGTAATCTACAGTCCGAAGACCACTCGCGATCAGACTCCGTCCGGTAATTTGCAGTCCGACGCCTACTTGCGGTTAGACTCCGTTGGATAAGTTGAAGTACAGTATGCTGTATAGACCGACACCTTCGGCTCCAATTCATTCCAGCAATTTAATACTCCATAAAAGGCAATGACATAGCAACATATGAGCAACATCAGGTAAGATGCTGAACACCAGGTGTAACAGTGCAGTACTACCACTGCCGGCACACGGTACGCTAGAATTCCATATATGGTTCATTATGTAGGTTGTTTTGCGTGTCAAGCAGGCAGTCTGAGGCCAGTACAGATGAGGATCTGACGAGAACATTAAATAAAAGGATATATCCAAGACAAAGGTGGTTAATGCTAACCAAGTGCTCTTTGGCAAGTTGTTGAGGCCAATTAATGTGACAAGCATCTAGGAACACAATGTGGAAAGGCAGAAGAAAGGGAGACGCGATATACAAAGTAATGGCACTACATTGTCGTGGAACCTATACATTTTATAGATAATAATCACAACTGAGTAACAACAATCTGGCCAGTACCACAGCATCTCTAATTTTGTATGTATTTCCTCCAGATAGGCATATTCAAGCTTGCGTCATTTTGTGATGGCAAACCCAGCTATGCTATGTTTTACAGCATCCAAGTCAGACAAAACGTTTGTGAAAAGCAGCATCCTGCCAGGGAGCAATATTTGCATCCAAATCGACTCGTACAAAAACGATAGTCATATCCTAGACTGACTGATTCCGAGGCTCCACTCTGCAGGATAAATACTAAAGGAGAGATCGATCTGAAAGCAGGGATGATCCCATTTCCATGCACATCGGGATTTTCATTCCACGGATTTCTAGTGGCATCGAAACGAGCAAGGAAATTAAGATGAATTATTGCGGGGTAGCCTATTACTGTGCTCTAAGTCACAGCCAACCATGAGACTGCCACGCGCCCGTGGCAGTCTCCCGACAGCTTCCAGTGTCGCAGTCTCCAGACAGCTTAGTGTCGCAGTCTCCAGACAGCTTACAGTGTCGCAGTCTCCAGACAGCTTACAGTGTCGCAATCTCCCAACAGCTAGTGTCGCAATATCCCACAACTTCAAGTGTCGCAGTCTCCAGACAGCTTACAGTGTCGCAGTCTCCATACAGCTTACAGTGTCGCAGCCTCCCGACAGCTTCCAGTGTCGCAGTCTCCCGACAGCTTCCAGTGTCGCAGTCTCCCTACAGCTTCCAGTGTCGCAGTCTCCCTACAGTTCTAGTGTCTCAGCCAACTGACAGTTCCCACTGTCGCAGTCTCCAGACAGCTTCCAGTGTCTCAGCCACCAGACAGTTACCAGTGTATCAGTCTTCCGACAGCTTTCGGTGTCGCAGCATCCAGAGTTACCAGAGTCGCAGTCTCTCGACAGCTCCCATTGTCGCAGCCTCCCGACAGCTCCCAGTGTCGCAGCCTCTGCCTACCTGTCGACAGTTCCCGGTGTGCCGCCCGACTCGTTCCCGTCGCCAGACAGTTCCCAGCGTACGGCCCAGATTTGGCAGTCTCCCAAGAGTTACCGGTGTACCACCCGGCCCTGGCTGTTCCCCGACAGTTCTCGGTGTCGCAAGCTCCCGACAGTTCCCTGGTTGGCCGAGGAATTCCGACAACTCCCCGGTGCGCCACAGCCTCCCGACAGTTTCCCGGTGTGCCGCAGTCTTCCGGCAGTAGCCCGGTGTACCGCAGTATCCCGACAGTTTCCCGGTGTACCGAGGCCTCCCGTCAGTTTCCCGGTGTACCGCAGCCTCCCGACAGTTTCCCGGTGTACCGCAGCCTCCCGACAGTCATCCGACGTGCCGCCCGGCTCTGGCGCTGCCTGGACGTCCCCGGTGTGGCCACTGTCCAGCCGAACTGGCGCGGCTGGCCGATGACAAATGAGGTCATTACAGGCAGCCGCTGATATAGAGGCATCGGTCTACAGCCATGCCTGGGGCACGTACGGCCGGCGGGGACACGTCCCGACCGTGTTGGCCAGCCCAGCCAGTGACCGCCGGTCAGCATGTGCCGGCCACGACGCCAGCCGGACGCAGGGCTGGTCACCGCCAGCGTCCCGCTCGTGGCAGCCATGGAGCATCGGGCGTCATTCCGACAAACAGCCAGTCATGACGTCCGTTCTCCTCTCCTCTCATATTATATTATATTATCTCTGACTGTTGTTCTCTCCGCCCTACCATCCTCACCGTTCTCCACATATTTATATCCATCCCCATCTCTACCTCCTTTTCCCTCTCTCTCTCCTCTCTCACCCCTTCCCCTGCCTACTCAACTATCTCGCCCTCTCTCTCTGCACCGGGTTGCTCCGTTCTCAGAATGATGCGTAACGGTGTCATAATGGACCAGAGCGCAGCGACTGGCCGCTGCAAAGCTGCGCGTCATTTGTAGACCGCTCCACCGGTCATGCGGACTGACACGCGTGGATCTGGTGCGTATCACAGGGCCCGCCGACCGCCGGGGACCAACCAGCGGCAGCGTCAACCACAGGGCCCGCTGACCGCCGGGAACCAACCAGCGGCAGCGTCAACCACAGGGCCCGCTGACCGCCGGGAACCAACCAGCGGCAGCGTCAACCACAGGGCCCGCTGACCGCCGGGAACCAACCAGCGGCAGCGTCAACCACAGGGCCCGCTGACCGCCGGGAACCAACCAGCGGCAGCATCAACCACAGGGCCCGCTGACCGCCGGGCACCAACCAGCGGCAGCGTCAACCACAGGGCCCGCTGACCGCCGGGCACCAACCGGCGGCAGCATCAACCACAGGGCCCGCTGACCGCCGGGCACCAACCAGCGTCAGCGCCGCCGCCGCCGCCGCCGCCGAATCCCCAGAGAGGCCGGATCTGCAGCTCTCCGACGACACCTGAGCGGCACCTCTGACCGCCCGGACGAGATTAATGGTGGCTGAATGTCACTGGGTGTAGAAGGTAGTCGGCTTCGTGCCATGCATCGATATAGTATTGAGCTGTACCCAGGAGCTGGTGTCTGGTAGCTCGGAGGATGCTGCAAGCCATGTGTACACCTCGCTAATGTTCATAGGCGCTGCCTTGGTTTGAATACGTCTGGTATTTTGCTACCTTTTTCGCTGCACTCGACTTTAACAATCTGACAACTGCGTCAGCTGGCCTAACGAACGTTTTAATCTCTTTAGGCGTAGCTTTATCGCAGCGTCGCATTAACAACCACGATTTATTTGCAATACCTATTGAGCGGCACGGAGGAAGTTTCATGACAGGACATCGTTGGCCTTGAATGTATTCCTTGAGCATTGGCTTGCACGTAGTGATCGTTTTTTCTCTCCATGCATGTTTGAGTCCACATTAATGTAAACAATTGTAGGAAAACCAACATACGAAGACACCAAAAATAGTTCACTAGAAAATAAAAGGGCCTTTCATTTGACGATCATTAATGCTAGTTTCAACTTGTATCCTCGGGTACTACCTCGATACTTAGTTGTTTCACGATAGATACTTATGAGGGGCTGACCAGTGGAGTTGATGGAATACCGCATGCCAGATTTATTCCTTTCGAATTCTGTGTTTTCCATTATATCATGCGATAAGTAGACAATACTCACTGGTTATTGAAAACCAGCATTCACTCACTGGTGTTGTAGATTACTTGCACACACAGAAAAGCCGCTAGGCTCCAGTCCTAGCTCCCAGAACAGTGTGGAATATCGCCACATTGTCCTTTCGAGATCATCACGATCCGACTTACAATGAAAATATCATACGGATCCATTGACAAGCTACCATTCGGACGTCCAAAGAAAAAGCACAGGCGCTGAATATATGTAAGGGCTGCATATACCTCTCCGTGTAGCTCCGAGCACATGCAAAGTTAATATATTGGACTACGCAATGTCCTAGTGCTTCAGAAAGCCCTGCGCGATCACAACATACCTAACGGAACTTAGAAATGGGAAACACAACTCGGGTAGCCACAGGGAAGTCATCTACGGCGCGCAGAACACGCTAACATACCGGCGGCGGTGCTATCCTATCGTAATCACGTCTGGTCTCACACGACGGCCGAGTGGACTGTAACGAGCAGCGCCATGCCCGCTGCCCATCCAATCTGACGCAAACCAACTCGGTCGGCTCGGTAGCTCGTTGGCTAACTTGTCTGCTAGCCGTGTGTGCGGCAGCGTCGGCACTGCCGACGTCGGAAAGTTTGCTGGCTCCCTTCGACATGCAGGGCCGTCACGCTACGGGACCGAGAGGATAAATCCGCACGCTATTTCACATCTATCTAGTACAAGATTTATAGCCATCATTACGAAAACTGAAAGAGCCTCGGAAGCCTTTCTGGGAGCCTCCGAATAGGTTCATCCTCAAGTGAACGCACAATCCAGCGAAATTCATCGCGATAATTTCGTCTCATGCGCTACAGAATTACGTTTTGATAGTTGCCCATTTAAAGTCTGATGTCTGCCAATTGACAAGCTACCGCAGCTGCTGACGGTTGTCTACCAGTTGCATCATCACATACGTCATGCGCTGACGAGGACTCACCCACGAGCCGGCCACTGCCTTCATGCTGCCAACAAGCTACCGCAGCTGCTGACGGTTGTCTACCAGTTGCATCATCACATACGTCATGCGCTGACGAGGACTCACCCACGAGCCGGCCACTGCCTTCATGCTGCCAACAAGCAGCTTCAGCTGGCTGACGGTTGTCTACCAGTTGCATCATCACATACGTCATGCGCTGACGAGGACTCACCCACGAGCCGGCGACTGCCTTCATGCTGCCAACAAGCAGCTTCAGCTGGCTGACGGTTGTCTACCAGTTGCATCATCACATACGTCATGGTGTAACGAGGACTCACCCACGAGCCGGCGACTGCCTTCATACTGCCAACAAGCAGCTTCAGCTGCTGACGGTTGTCTACCAGTTGCATCATCACATACGTCATGCGCTGACGAGGACTCACCCACGAGCCGGCGACTGCCTTCATACTGCCAACAAGCAGCTTCAGCTGGCTGACGGTGACATTGTAGGTGGCCAGGGTGCCGAGCAGCTCCACCAGCAAGTCTGCAGGACAGGGCACGGCACGTCACGGCACGTCAAACCGGCACAACAGCGACGTGGCATGTCGGCAGGCGATGACGCTCGGGGTGCCGTTCCCAAACACTGCCCAACACCACCATTAGCCACGCTATCAGCACCACCAACAGCCACGTCACTAGCACTACCACCAGCCACGTTACCAGCATTACCATCAGCCACGTTACCAACACTACCATCAGCCACATTACCAGCACTACCATCAGCCATAATACCACCATCATCCACGTTACCAGCACTACCATCAGCCACGTCACCAGCTTAACCATCAGTCACGTTATCAGCACAACCATCAGCCACGTCACCAGCTTAACCATCAGTCACGTTATCAGCACTACCTTCAGCCACGTCACCAGCACCACCATCAGCCACGTCACCAGCTTAACCATCAGTCACGTTATCAGCACAACCATCAGCCACGTCACCAGCACCACCATCAGCCACGTCACCAGCTTAACCATCAGTCACGTTATCAGCACAACCGTCAGCCACGTCACCAGCACCACCGCCACGTGGGACCTTGATGACCCAAAACAGGCTTTGGACCGGTTCAGATAATGAATATAATTAAATGCAATAAGGATCACATGATAATACAACATAGGACAACAATAATGAAATATCATGTTTTGCCCATGATATGAATCAATTGCGTACGCGTAAAAATATGCGAAGCAAAATATAGCTGAATTAAATCATAGAAAAAGTAAATAATTATTGCTGACGGCGATTCAATAAATGCATGGCCATTGCGTCAAACAGTGCCAACTCCCTAATTACTTTGCTTCGTTATTTCATTCTGACTGACACAAACAGTTAAAAATGCACACCACAAGAATTTTCAGATGTCAATGCATACAGCTGCTACTCTTGCAATGTTCCATAGCAAGACTACAATGGAGAGGTGATGCGACATTGCTTGGTTTTCGTTTTGGTCCATATCCAGGCACCTGAGGCATTCCACAGCAGCTCAACCGAAAATTTTCCGGTTTGTCGTCCGACCATTTTTTATTTTCTTGAAAAGTTGTGTACCGGGGGTTTCAAGGGCGAACAATTCACTTATGGTGAAACAAAAATTCCCCAAAAAATATTTCCCAAGATACAGTGCAAATTTCCCAAAGTCAATGAGATGGCCTAACTTTGACAACACATAACTCCAAGGCTATCCAAGAGCTATTTCATTGAACATTTTTTTGTTGAAGTGGTATGAATCAAGGAACAAGTTGGCCATCTCGGATTTTCGATTTTCAATTTCTTAGGTCACGTGACTCCGTCACCTAGTTTTTGCGTCGTGACCTTGACCTTTTGGATGCTGAAATTAAAACTTTCGTGTGATGAGCATGTGAGCCCCATTCATGCCTTTTCATATATATAAACAAAAAACGTATGGTTCCACCCACAAAAAGCACTTTTGGGGCTCGCAATGTTGACACAGCACGCTGTTTGGGACCCCTGCCCGCCGATAACTTCGCATCTAGTTGGCATACGGTGTCGAAATTGGTCCAGAGTGGCCCCTGATGACGAAACCTATTAGTTGGTTTCTGCTACACTGACATCAGGTCACAAGGTCACATGACATTGGGCGTTCAAGGTCACCTGAGGTCACGGACAAGTTTAAGGCTACAACTTTGCCCCTAAGAGCTGAACTCAACACAATTGTGTTCGTCACGTCGAGACGGTTACAGTGATACATAGCATGACCCCGATAGGTCAATTTGAGTCACGTGAACTGGCCAGGTTACCGATTTGATCCAACGGGGCCAGGGCATATCTATGTTGTCATCTTTGTCTATGGCTTATTCAAGATTCTGTTGTAGTATGCCGGTGTAATGCCTATGGTGCTGTTGGACGAATTTTGCAATAAGATACAGTTGTCGCTATTAATGGTGGTTACCCCTACGCCGCACAGGAACAAGAACAACTGAGTATTATTTCATGTCATGGGGCATGGCACGACGACTTGTACAGCGCGACGCGACGGTATTGAGGTCAAAGTCCAATGTTAATAAAACTGCCGAGTGCGACATCGCAGAAGGGGAGCGCTCTGGTCTCTCCCCCTCCATAGGTCGACGTCTACATTCGACAAACATGGGCTCTGGCTAGTGACCAATAGCATGCGCTGCAGACGCTGAAGACGCAAACAACGGATTTTTGACAGAGGCATCGCCCCACCAACAGTCACTTGTCAGTGGGGAGAGCAGTGACGCCGTGTGAGGACCGTCAGCTAACTTGTCAACAGTGTCAATAGACGTCCTTTGTTTCGAAGACGGGAACGATGCCTGCTCCTTTCTGCTGTGACCCGCATAAACGGCGTAAAAGAAAGTGTTAGAGGTTCCAGCAATAAAGGAAGAGGTTCCCGGGCTCATGAAAATTCATTACTTCACGGATGAATGAGCTGCGCAATACAAAAACAAGTACAGCTTCGCGAAGGTGTGCTATCATGACATCGACTTCCCCGGTATGACATGTGAGTGGCACTTTTCCGCCACGTCCCACGGAAAGGGGGCGTACGATGGTATAGGCGGCACCGTGAAACGCGCCACGTACTTCGAGAGCCTGCGGCGCCCAGTAAAAGATCAAATCCTCACACCAAAGGACATGTACTGATTTCTCGCCGGGCAGCTTGTGACAAAGATCAAGTTTTTCTATGTCACAAAAGAGGAAGTGCAGAAGGCTGATCAGGAGCTGAATGGCCGCTTCACCAAAGCCGTGACGATCAAGGGAACAAGAAAGCACCACAGGTTCTGCCCTGTGAGTCAGAAAATAATGCGGATTCACGTCCTCTCAGAAGACAAGACTGACAAGCATGTCAAGGTGTTGAAGTGATATGTTGGTGCGCTGGTGTCGTATTCTATCGATATGAATATGTCAATAGGCACCTGACATTTTACGTATAATCATGCAATCAGTACAAGAACACAAGGTCGTCAAACATGTCAGTGTTGAAGTGATATGTTGGTGTATGCATATATGGTATATGCATATGTCAATAGGCACCTGTAATTGTATCGGTGACATGACCTCAGGTCGTGACATAACTTGACCCATCGTGATCATCCCACGTATCACTGCAACCGTCTCAATGTGACGAACACAATAGCATTGAGTTTAGCTGTTTAGCTCATTTAGGGACACATATTTATCCAGAAATAAATTCGTGACCGCAGATCCAATGACCTTGAGCACCTAATGTCAATGTCACCTGATGACCTGATGGCAGCATAACAGGCACCAACCGACAGGTTTCGTCGTCGGGAGCCACTCTGGACCACTTAGAAACCGTATGCCAAATAGACGCGAAGTTATCGACCGACCAGCGTGTTGTGTCAGCGTGTTTTGTCAGCATCAGCAAGAAAAAAACAGGTCGAACCCCACGTTTTTTAATTTATTTATTTGAAATGGCCTGAATGGGGCCAGCCAAGAGGTCAAGGTCACACTGCAAAAGGTAGGACACGAGGTCACTTGACCTAATAAATTGAAAACCGAAAATTCGATAGCCAACTTGTTCCTTGATTCATCCCAATTCAACCAAAAAAAAAGTTCAATGAAATAGCTCTCTTAGCCTCGGAGTTAGCCGGTCGTCAAAGTTAGGCCTCCTCACCGACCTTGGGAAATTTGTGAAGACCATATCTTGGGAAATATTTGGGGGGAATTTTTTCCATCATAAATGAATTGTTCGCCCTTGAAAGCCCCGGTATACAACTTTTCAAGAAAATAAAAAATGGTCAGACGGCACCCGCCGGTTGAGTTACCATGGAATGCATCACCCGTCAGTGTATCAGAATTATCTGAATGGGACTAAAAATCACACCCGGAAAGGAATGCTTTTCCACTCTTACTTCCCACTTTCAGCAATAGCCTTTCACTCGTTGTCCTCTCCAATATCCTTTTTTATTAAAGCTTAGAATGACAGTACGCCGCAGCCGCGTAAGCCCAACGGCTCTAGTGCGCTCAATCAATCAATCACCGTGCGCCCCAAATGAAATATAATGCACAGAGTAGAACACCGAAGAGCTAACAACATGTCCACAGCAACCACCACATCAAAACATCCACAGCAACCACCGCATCAAAACATTGATATCACCTATCACACCCAAAGAGACATAGAAGTGCGGAACACAGTTTCCAACTCCTGGCCCCAAATAGTCACCCCCGCTATTACCCGGTTATCGCCTCGATGCGACAATAGCCGTACCTCGTTTCGAGTGTTGGCCGTTCTACCGGTTCGGGCATTGTGGCGACTGGGCATTGCAATCAAGTTCTTTGACAAGCCAACGTTTTAGCGTGCTGTGTGCACTTTCAATGTCAAAGGATCGGAAGATTCAGAACATTATTCGCTATGTAAATCGCTCGTCGCTGTGCAGGTAAACTGTCAAAATCAGCGTCCGATTGAAGCGGGATATTTTTATATGGCATCGCATCCTCTAAGTGATCGTTCCATTTGTGTCGTTCCAGCTCTTCATATTCAGATCTGAATTTCATGTAGGCCAATTTCTACATCCTCTCATTTCCTGGCTCCAAATTAGGCAACTGTTATACAAGTAGCAAAGAATACGCTGGACCAGACTTCTTCCAAAACACGTCCACTTTTGCTGAAAAGCATCTACACAAAAATATGCTGATTTATGTAGTTGAGCATCTATATAATTATACATGAAGCAGGTTGAACCCATCGGAAAGCCTTGTGTGTGCGTCACTAAGTGAGCATTAGTCTATAAGTAGAGCAACACCAATGTAACCAGAACACGGCAACCAAGACTATAGTCCAAACCGCGCGCACCACCTAGAAACACTTATCGGGAGTATCGCAATTAACAGTGCAGCAATGGTGACCAACATCGACAAACAAACGCATCTGCCTGAACGGCTCTTGTAAAGAAGTAAGTTTCGGGCCCCCTCTTTTAAATGCATTTGGCTCCCATGTATCCTGTAATCATGGCTCAAGACGGATCCAGGCATTTCGTCGACACTGGCCTGCACAATGACCTGTGAGCGCGTACCATGCTTAGTCAAAATCCGTTCTCACAGCGAGCAGGCGGTCGATCAGACGAAATTGTCAACGGCCTGACACAGTGAGGTGGCATGCCATTATGACACCTGTGTCACCATTGTATCATGCGGCACATGTAGACCAGAGGTGCCGGTCGGAAGGGACTATGACCAGTGCTTCCCTTCGCGGTATGAGGAAATAAGTGTCGTCAGTCGGCCAGACCAGGAGCAGTTCTCCCTCCACAATGAGCGACCTGTACCCCGCTCTGGCACGCGCGAAGACCCCCGGTCAGACAGTCGCTCCTAGGCAGTCGGCGGGGGTGGACGTACGTGAGACCGAGGCGAGAGAGATTGTTGAGGCCAGTGAGACATAGTTGGCTACAAGATGTTGGCGCTGGAACGCTTGATGGCTCGGTTGGACGGTTGTCAGTCATTGTCTGTTGATTTGGAGGCTAGAACATTTGCTAATCTTGGCATCACTGTTGGACCATTGAGACTGTTGTGCAAGTTGTCACCATTTGGTTCACTAATTAACCCGATCAAATACAATGTAACTAGCAGCTGGTGACTTAAGCACGGATCGTGAATTTGAGGACTCGTCGACTGGGAGAAGCTATTTAATTTGATAACTTGTTATCGCACAAACGATGAAAATCTACACTGCCACTGTCAGGCAAGCTGTGACTTCCTTACACTCTGGATCACAGGCGACACATGCAGAGCAGACCAGTCTGTCGGCTAGGACGGTGGCCAACACGTATGTGCAAAGTCTACTTGGTCCTTGGGGTATTTCCATTGCAAATGGCCGTGTACCGAGTCGTACCGAATACTAAACTATTCAGGATAGCGCGAAGTCGTCGATCATGACATTCCCGCAGGTACAGTTGGGGCGTGGTCGCCATCTGTGACGTGGCAGCCCCATCCTGTAACACCCCGGAAGGTACTGAACGATGTCGAGGCACAGAGTAAGCCGCCACACCACCATCGCCTTCTTTCCGCAGGTACAGCTGGGGCGTGGTCAGCATCTGCGACCTGGTAGTCCAACCCTGCAATACCCCAGACGGTAGCTACAACAAGAAGCTGATTTGATTACTGATTACTCTGGCACTGATTTCGCCTTCATATCTTCCTTCACTGTTTGGCTTTTGCTTTTGATTCGTGTTGTCTTCATCACTGCCTTCGGCTTCGACTTCGTGGTATTTTCATCCGCTACCTTTGGCTTTGGCTTCAGCTTTTGCTCCGTGATCGTAATGCGGCTTCAGCTTTGCTATACTATTTGAGCATTAACACGCGCTGGAGGGCCTCTGAAAATAACGCGCACTGGAGGTGGGCTAGAACCGGCATTTGACCTCAGGTCACCTATATAGCAGCACATTATCAGGTTATTTACATGTTCCAGCTACCGGAACCGGGCCGCTCGCTCGACTCCCCCGACGGGCGGCTCGGCGAAATCGGCTTCGCGAAGAAAGGAGTGGCGTACATGAATAAAATATGGAAACGCTTAGGTACACAATGGCAAACAGTAGTTTTCCGGATGTGTATGGGTGACATGTAAAGTGACATCAATCACATGACTCCAATTTGCATTTATGACAACATTCCAGATAACCAAGTTTGGTTCTATTATCCTGTCATGAACTTGACCCGACTCGACCTTGGTGATCTAACATACCTTGAAACTCTTTAGCATAACACACACACACATATATACATGTATATAAATCAAGTTTCTAGTGTTGACTTCCCTTTTGCCAATATACGGGAAGCGCATCAACGCCGATTTTTGTCGTCTGCTGATACGAAATGTTTTGACCCTAACGGCCTCGAACTCGAGAAAAAAATCAGCTGATTTCAGCTTGTCTTGCTTTGAACGACGCGCCGGACATTTCTAAGCAGGTACGAAAAAGATGGCGTATAACGACAGGTAAAATCTGGAGTTATGTATGAAAAACCGGAGGGATAAGCGGAGTTCCCCAACCCCAAACACCGGCATAAACGGACAAGAACGGGGAGTGGGACTGGAACTATGGAGGCTCAGCTATGTACTGGAACTAACCCCGAGACTGGGATGTGGTGGTGGTACATTTGAGCTTTAGGGCGCGTCGACTCGAGACTGGGATGGACAGACGGGAAGAGCAAGCGAGATTGAGGCGATGAGTGGCAGATGAGGGTGATACGAGACGAGGGTGAGAGAATATCATATATTTAACACACACACACACACATATATATATATATATATATATATATATATATATATATATATATATATATCATATCATATCCGACTCGGGCTATGACACTTGTTGCAAAAGAAATCAAAACACGCGAGAGGAAGAACCCTGGGTTCAATCACGACGAAATCGACCGCTAGGTTATATAACGTCGCCAACCTCTGACGCCAACTGATCGCGGATGGGCTTGTTAATTATGTCGGTGGTAGAACTTAATCCCACGAGTCTATGATCAAAAGTCCAATGTCCTACCGACCGAGCTACCGCGACCCCAAAATCACACGGTCGGCTTCGCACAACCTCCGCAAGATCATCACTCAGTGGACCGACAGTACACCATCGACTGCGCAACGCATGTGTTGTCAGTGACTGGCGGCGGCCGTACACTGCCCGGCTCAGCAACGCATATGTTGTCAGTGACTAGCGACGGCCGCACACCGCCCGGCTCAACAACGCATGTGTTGTCAGTGACTAGCGATAGCCGTACACCGCCAGGCTCAACAACGCATATGTTTGTCACTGACCAGCGACGGCCGTACACCGCCCGGCTGCAGTGCACAGGTGACCCAGACGATCAGCTGGCAATGTGTGCGCCAGGCTTCACGTGACAAGGTGGAAGGTGGATGAGCTCTGAAAATCAGAACTACTAGTGCAAAGACCTGAAAATCATTTGCAGCAGAGTCGGAAGTACCGTCAAAACCCCTGATGGCGTCGAAACAATTTGGCATTATATCAGGAAGGTGTTGACAAAAGTCGATATTGACATAAGAAACCTTTATCATCTGGCAGGATACCAGGCACAGATACCAGGAATAGACCAAGGTGAAAACAGTAACGGTTACCAGCTTTATGTTGTGAAGCTAAATGGTCATTACGTTGAGTCAACACTGTCTGCAAAAAGTCAGAGCATGTCCCTGACAGGTGTAACTTTGTACACAAATTTCATAATTCCAGGATAGTGAATTGGTGTTGCCGGATCTGTCAGTGATGGTACAAAGCGACTCACCTGGCTGCCAGGGTCCGCTATAAATGCCAAGGCCGACAATATACTGGTGTCACCGGGTCCATAATACGTCCGATAGAACAGGGGAAGCCCTCCAGCTGTCAAGGTCGGGTATACATGTCGAGGCCAACAATGCACTGGCGCCACCGGGTCCATAGTTTGTCACTGGTAGAGCAGAGGAAGCTGTCCAGCTGCCAAGGTCGACTATAGCGCCCGCCGTAGCATCAGCTGTTGTCCCATCAGCGGTGGCCACGGCGCGGTAGTGCCAGCAGTGGTGTCTGATATAACATCGACCACAGTAACATCAGCGGTATTGAAGGCTAGGTTGTGGACACCGCACAGTCCACTGTACAGCTGAGTATTCCCTGGATACAAAACAGCAAGTAATTTGAAAAAGCCGTGTCATTGTCCTATCAGAAGTCGCAGGATCTATGGACTTTTTGAAGCGGTCAAGGCATGACAACGCGTGTGGGGTGGCCCGCGTTCTAGACGCATGTAGGTGCTGTCGGGAAAAAAAGTAATAAAGATTAATCTTCCTATGATGCTGCCAACTCAAAATTAGCTAAGGGTGCCCTAAACGTGCCCTAATGGTGTTTTGGAGAGCTTCTTGGTAATTTTTTTACGACACAGCGACCATTAAGTCATGCAGCGTCGCCAATATCCCGCGCCGATTGATCGCGGGCGAAGGAACGCTTCTTGAAAATTGCTGCTACATGACTACCGAAAATATTTTTACCGTTGTTTTTACAGGCTTTTGTTTGATTTTGCAGTTGTTTCAATCCATCGCGATTGCGACGTAAGCTCTGGATATCACGCAGTCCTAGTTGACATATATCAACTCCTCGGCACCACAACGCTAAAATAATCGTGAAATATGGTGGAAAATACCACTTCATGAACACTCAATCGACATCCTTCTAGAAATATCGACATTCTGCTTCTCGATGCGTGCTGAGTTATTCATAACAATGCCTCGTTTATAAGTATCATGATCATGCTCTCGATAATGGATGGTGATACACGAACATTTCGCAACGCAATTTCAGGCAAAGGGATTATTCATAATGCGAAATGGCATGCAGTGCCATTGCATAGCATATGTATTTTTTCCCACTATCTCGAATAACTTCATAAGTTATGAATATCAAAACAACTGATAAAGGTAGTCATAAGTACATCATTGGCTCAATGTTGAGTCTGAAAGACATTAAAAGCATTTGAAATGACTAATTTCAATTTCGATTTCGATATCCTACAGTGTTCGTTTCGACATCTCACACCTAACGAAGAACCATTATTTGAACACTGCGGCACCACGGCCACTATTTTGTGACCGGAGCCAACAGCAAGCTATCTTAGAGAATCAAAGAAAGGGAGTAATTTATACTAATGGTACGCTTGTCTGAATGACACATCTACGGGAGAACAGCTCATGTACGCCCTGTGTACTGCACGCCGACGGTCTTGGATTGCTCGGAGTTTGGGGTGCTCAAAAGCGGTCATCTAACCGAGTGAGCAGGCTGGTCCCAAGTCAGCCATCGACGACTGTCCGAGCGCTACGTACCGGCGTACACCGAAAGCGGTACGTACCAGCCACGATGGTGTCAGTCTTGGGCAGCCGGCGCAGCACGTGCTCGATGAGGCCCACCTCCACACACGCCTGCATGTTGCGCATCGACTTGCGCAGGATGCACGTGAACACGCTCCAGATTTCGGCCTGTCGGCGGCGCGCGGCACGGTCTCACACTAAGGCACAACTACCACACGGTGTACGGACAAACAAACACCAGCCACCGCACTCAACACTCACACAGCAAACTGGACATCCATCGACAGTAGCCCGCCGACTAGACAATGTCAGAATAGCTGGGCTCAGCGCCGTGCCAGCATCAGCCACACACGAGCATCAGAGCCGGGGCGCCATTGCCGGCAGCGGACAGGGCAGGTGAGGGCAGGAGGTGGACGCCAGGGCCCTCGTGTCGCAGGCGCACGGTCAGGCACCACACCACTGTCGACAGAGTAGCGCAGTCACGACCACAAGTGGTGCGCCGCGCTCGCACGCCACTTGTGGTGACCCAATGCGAAGGTATCGTAAAAAAACATTCTTCTTTCAAGCAAACGGTGCAAGTACTACCGTGGAAATGCTCCGATGGAGGTCGAAAGGAGTTTAAAAGAGCAGTGTAAAGGTAGTAAAAACGCGGGCATAATTCCGAGTGTATACCGCTGCGTCGGACGCCGGACGCAGCGGTGTTGTGTCCACCGGCCTGGCCGCCCACCTGCAGTTTGACGGAGCAGTGGTCGAGCACCTCCAGCATGTGCAAGATGTTGCCGGCGTCCTGCACCACGAAGTTGAGCTCCATGTCGAACTCGCCGCCCACCAGCTGTGGACAGGGAAGCTGTATCAGTGGTGAATGCGACAGTCTGGGGTCACCTGCCGGCTCCACTGGCTGCTCCACATACTGGCTGTCCTGGTCTGACCGGCTCACACTGGCCGACAGTTGGGGACCACCGGCCGGCTCCACTGAGCTACTGCTGTCCTAGTCTGACCGCCTCACACTGGCCGACAGTCGGGGACCACCGGCCGGCTCCACTGAGCTACGGCTGTCCTAGTCTGACCGGCTCACACTGGCCGACAGTCGGGGACCACCGGCCGGCTCCACTGAGCTACGGCTGTCCTAGTCTGACCTGCTGTCCTAGTCTGACCGGCTCACACCGGCCGACAGTCGGGGACCACCGGCCGGCTCCACTGAGCTACGGCTGTCCTAGTCTGACCGGCTCACACTGGCCGATAGTCGGGGACCACCGGCCGGCTCCACTGAGCTACGGCTGTCCTAGTCTGACCGGCTCACACTGACCGACAGTCGGGGACCACCGGCAGGCTCCACTGAGCTACGACTGTCCTAGTCTGACCGGCTCACACTGACCGACAGTCGGGGACCACCGGCCGGCTCCACTGAGCTACGGCTGTCCTAGTCTGACCGGCTCCCACTGGCCGACAGTCGGGGACCACCGGCCGGCTCCACTGAGCTACGGCTGTCCTAATCTGACCGGCTCACACTGGCCGACAGTCGGGGACCACCGGCCGGCTCCACTGAGTTACGGCTGTCCTAGTCTGACCGCCTCACACTGGCCGACAGTCGGGGACCACCGGCCGGCTCCACTGAGCTACGGCTGTCCTAGTCTGACCGGCTCACACTGGCCGACAGTCGGGGACCACCGGCCGGCTCCACTGAGCTACGGCTGTCCTAGTCTGACCGGCTCACACTGGCCGACAGTCGGGGACCACCGGCCGGCTCCACTGAGCTACGGCTGTCCTAGTCTGACCGCCTCACACTGGCCGACAGTCGGGGACCACCGGCCGGCTCCACTGAGCTACGGCTGTCCCAGTCTGACCGGCTCACACTGGCCGACAGTCGGGGACCACCGGCCGGCTCCACTGAGCTACGGCTGTCCTAGTCTGACCTGCTGTCCTAGTCTGACCGCCTCACACTGGCCGACAGTCGGGGACCACCGGCCGGCTCCACTGAGCTACGGCTGTCCTAGTCTGACCGGCTCACACTGGCCGACAGTCGGGGACCACCGGCCGGCTCCACTGAGCTACGGCTGTCCTAGTCTGACCGGCTCACACTGGCCGACAGTCGGGGACCACCGGCCGGCTCCACTGAGCTACGGCTGTCCTAGTCTGACCGCCTCACACTGGCCGACAGTCGGGGACCACCGGCCGGTTCCACTGAGCTACGGCTGTCCCAGTCTGACCGGCTCACACTGGCCGACAGTCGGGGACCACCGGCCGGCTCCACTGAGCTACGGCTGTCCTAGTCTGACCTGCTGTCCTAGTCTGACCGGCTCACACTGGCCGATACGCGTGACACATGCTCGTGCTGACATCAAACACTGCACACTCAGATCATACGAGCTGACTGTCATGGATGTGGAGTGGATAATTTCTAGCTAATCAAATAAGGAGGCATTTTCCCTCAAACATGTGGCATCTGAATCTAAGTTTGTACTTTCCAGCAAATCTTGAACACTTGATCACGAAGCAATTCATTGTCAAACAGTACCATTCTACCTCATAATGCGAAAAAGGAGAGGATGCTTTTCTGGGGATAATAATGTTATGGATGGTAAAACTGATAGAACTGCCTATTTGTTTCAACTCTGCTCTGAACACACGAGCTGACGTAAAGCGCACTCCGTACTTTCGAGCTGACGTGACACAATGCACACTAGGGACACACGAGCCCCGACGTGGAGCATATACGATCAGCAAACTCGTGGCGCACGAGCAGACGTGGGGCATACACGTTCAGCAAACTCGTGACACACGAGCAGACGTGGGGCATACACGATCAGCAACTCGTGACGCACGAGCAAACATGGGGCATTCACGATCAGCACACTCGGGCCGGCGTGGAGTACTGCCAATTGTCCGATGAAGAATAGACCCCTTCTGAATTTTAGTCATCAATAACAGCATGATCCCCAAAAGCCTTATAACCTCTGTTTCCAGCTAGAAAGTTCAATGGTGTTGTTTCGTGATAAACTGAACACTTATTTCTCCTTCAGGAATCTCTCAAGTTCTTATCATTCGGCTTTCATTCTCGAATAAAAATTACTCTGTCTGGTTGTGAAGGAAAGCTAGAACTACATTTCAGAAAACTGATTGTATGTCTCGCTTCCATTTTGCTCCTATATCCAAGCCCAAACTAGGTACAGCTAAACCTGGAATGAAAATCATAGTCTTGAACATTTACTTTGGTATTTCTTGTTTTTCTAAAAATAAACATCAATTTGACCACTGCCGAGCACGTGAATGTATCAATCATTCTTAGTTATCCATAAGCCAGCTTACACTTCCGTAACCATGAAATAATGTGTGGTGCCCAAGTCACGCATCACGCAACCGGCACACTCAGGTGTCGAGCTTGGGCTGCGGTCACCATATCGGGGCTCTTGTGGAGACTTGGCAGCTTGGGTCGTGGTCAGTATTTCGAGGCTCTTGTCGGGATCCTCGACAGCTTGGGTCGCTGTCAGTACATCGGGGCTCTTGTCGGGATCCTCGGCAGCTTGGGTCGCTGTCAGTACATCGGGGCTCTTGTCGGGATCCTCGGCAGCTTGGGTCGCTGTCAGTATATCGGGGCTCTTGTCGGGATCCTCGGCAAATTGGGGTGCTCCTGCGAGAACCCTCGGCAGCTGGGTTGCGGTCAGCATACCGGGGCTGTGGGAGCCCTCGGCAGCTTGGGTCGCGGTCAGTATACCGGGGTTCTCGTCGGGACCCTCGACAGCTTGAGTTGCGGTTAGTATACCGGGGCTCTTGTGGGAGCCCTCAGCATTTTGAGTCGCGGTCAGTACACCGGAATTATTTTGGTGACCTTCGACAGCTTGGGGTACGATCAGCATCCCGGAGCTCCCGTGTGGACCCGGCATGATAGCGCCGACTCGCCGCTGGGTCATGTCGCACGTGGCAGCGGACGTAGCAGCGCTGATCGGACAGTTGTCCGGCGGTCGCGTCCATCGGCGAGCCGCTCAATAATGCAGCCACCGACTGTGCCAGTTGGACGCTGCTGGTCTCCCAGACCCAGCACTACTGGTCTCTCTGACCCAGCTCTGGTAGTGTCCCGGATCCAGCACTGCTGGTGTTCTGGACCCAACAGGTGACCTGGGCCCAATCACGGGTGTCCTCGGCATTACCTGTAGCTTCCATATGCTGTTAAAGGAAGTTCAGTTACCTCAGCTGTGCAACCGGTAGCTGCAGCACCTGGCGTTTGCAGACCGTTTGGCTTCAGCGTGGCTATTAGTGATTCGTGAGGTGTATATTTATCGGTTAAGTCTCCCGGGCTAAGGTGACAGTCAAACCGGGTGGCCGTTGCGAACAACCTATGTGGCAGCCTTAACAGCAGCTTTGTAGCCAACCACAACACGACTGTGTATCAAGATGAAATCACACCAATTTCTACGTCGTGAGCCCGTCGCCCAACTTGCATCGTGCGATTGTGACAGCATTACCATGGCCACGTTTTCCCTTACGAAAAGACTGCCGAAAGGTTGCCTGGCAAAACAATCGTGTTTCCAGTTAAATCGCCCAGATTACCAGCCAAGACGCTCACGTCGTCAGGTGACACCCCCAAGTTGTTGACAACACGCCCAAGTTAATAGGCGATACGTTTAAGAGCTTGAACGTACCAGAACCAGGGTTTTTCACTTGAATCGGGGTGTTTTGCCAAAGCGAAACACCCGGGTTGCCAGGGAAGATCAGAGTTGGATTTGTACTTTGCAACCTCGGGTGTGGAAAGGAAAATTCCGGAATATACGAAAAAGATTAGATTTATCCTCGCACCTGGGACATCAGAATCTCAGCTTGCGCTTTTCAGTGAACCTTGAGCACTTTATCAGAGCCAAATAACACCATTCTAGCCCCAAAGGAGAAAAAAAGACTTTTTTGAGAGAGCAATGTTGACGTAAAAATATCCAAAAATAGTATATGTTATCAGCAGTGCGTGAGATATTCAGATTGCCAGGGCACGATGACTGAGCACTGGGCATGATGCCCACATCACGAGCTGTAGTCTCCGCCAGTCAGCAGTGATTAAATATACCGACGGCATATTGAATTGTGCGTAAGGCAGCAGAGTAGCTGCATGATGGCATGACAGAAACAGACATTTCCATTTGCGATATGACTAGACCAGGCCAAGGTTGTGACCACCGGAGCAAAGATCCCGCGGAAGGACTGCGGACGGGTCGTTGCGGTGCTCTAGGGAGAGCACAGCGACACACAAAATAAAGAGTAGGCGAACTCACAGGAACAAAAGTAAAATGCTCCAGCGGGAGGAAAATCAACGGCCCCGCAGGATGGAGAGTTTGTTAGTTAGATACTAGGGTTTTACGGCGCATCGACTGCATTGGTCATGTAACCCGCGGGATGGAGAGCAGCGACTTAACCCTCGCCGTATTTCCGGTCATATCCTAACACCCCGTCTCGGGGGGATCGATAGGGATCCATCTCTCTCTGATCTCAAAACTAAGCGTCGCACGAAAACGAAATGGGTAGCATCGGAAAGCGCTAGACGAGTACGACCAGACACCATCCCCACACATTTTTCGCCCAAAAAGTGACGTCACTATGGGCCTAGGTTTTCACGACTTTCATCATGTTCGTGGTTCTGGGGAATTCATTTTGAGGGAGATTTGAAAAACAAAACAAACAAAAATTATATCGAATCAGAAAAGGAACGCGAAATCGACCAGAACCATTAAAAAAAAATTGCCCGCCCGAAAATCAGAATTTCATTGTTCTGAAATTTCAAAATTTTGAGTTTTTAAGTTCTCTTTAATTTCCTTTCCTAGTGGGTAGAGCGGACCGGAAAATGTTGTTGGAAGTCAACTTGCTCCAATAAAAAATGCGTACTTTAGCTAAAATATTACATTTTAACTCTAATGGGCAAATACACAAAACTATTACGTAATCAAAAACGAAAAAAATGAAACATTTCTCTGGTGCGTTTTGTTGCATCCCTAAAGGTAAGCAAATGCTAAAAGTTTCATTAAAATATCTCCATCCCTTAAAGCGCGACGACTGGTCGAACTTTCTTGGAGGCGTCTTACTTGGCCTTTACTAACTCGTTGACCCTAGATGACCTGACTCCAAAATTTTGGCGCAACATGCCAAATTAATGTGGGAAAAGGTATGCCAATTTCGGCGCGCTGCCGCTCGCAGTTCTATTACTGTCCGTAGACAACCTTAGGAGGTCGTCAACGCCCCCCCAGGCGGCGCTGGTTAGCAGGATACCACGGGATACCAGGACAAATCGACAAGGGCATAACACCCCATGTTTTATATTTTGATGAAAATATTTATGTGAGGTTATCTGATGCACCGAAAGCTGTACCATTTTTTCTCAATAGATCATGTCAACGATCAAGAAGTCATAGCCACGGGCATTTCTGAGATGTCCGCAGACTCTACTACGCATTGCAGTGACAAGAAATCATAGAATGTCTGAAACATCCTATTCCACCCATCGCGGAAAACCACAACGTTAAAAAGTTACATTTTTAGGAATTTCCGATATTTTGACAATTAATAAGGCGCCCAATACCCTAGATTCCATGTTCACCCCAAAGTTCGGTTTCAGCGAACTTCGAAATCGACGGCGTTTGTAACGATTTGGTTGTCAAAGCCAAAGTCACGCCGTTTGATCTGCTTTCATTTTCTTAACATATGTAGCGCTGCGTAGCACAGTGTCACATGCGGGATGCGCAGTGTATCAAAAACGTGAAGAATGTAGTCGCATGAAGGTTATGAAAATGATGCTTCTGAACACATCCTAGGTGCATTGTGACAGCAAAGCAGTGATCAATTATTCGTGAAATAGGCTAGAATATACCACTTTCTGAATCTTCAATAGACATCCTTCTCCTAGAAGCATAGGCATCCTGCTCCTTGATGAATGCTAATTAAGTCTTCATGTCTCCTTTCTAACAGTATCTCGTTGAAAAATAGCATGTGCATGCTCTCAATAAGGAATGGTGATGCACGAACGTTTTGCAATAAGGTAAAGGGATGACCTATTATGTGTATGGTATACAATACCAGTTTTTATCCGCTATCCGTTATCTCCCTATTCCGAAAATAGCTCTTCTTAAATTATGAACTCAAAACAAAGGATAAAGATTCAGGCATAAGTACCTACACCATGAGCTCAAATTTGAGTGAAATATATCAAATGCATTTTTAATTACACTAATTCCATGGCAAATTTCCACATCCCGCTCTGCTCTTTTCGACATCTCCCACGTAACGAAAAATCATTATTTTAACCCTCCAGCAAATAGTAGTTGCAATAGGTAGGTGTTAGACTGTACGTCCATATAAATGACGTGCTGCGGGTGGAAATATAGCATAATAAAGCAGCAGAAGTGCCGCTCTGTGGACACCCCGATATCCGACACACTGCGCACACTGGAGGTCGATCAATGACGCGATGCCCGGGTGGGGCGACGCTAGCACCGTGCTTCGACCCGAAAGTAACGCCATCGCGTGTTCGCCCAGAAACCGAAAGTGCAACAACACAGCAAACCAGCTACGCACAATCGCCGTCGGTCGGGTGTGCGCCAGTTGCCACGGCTGTGACGATTACCGGCGCACACCCGCCGTCAGCCGAGCACGCGCCAGTCGCGGCCATGAAAAGCTGCCACCTGCCACAAAAATGGCCATACCAAGGCGCGGTCCATCTAAATATAGCCGACTGTTAGATCTCCATCGTTCACTCCACTCCCACTCCCACCCCGAATTATTAATGGCTCAGTCAGAAAATGCGGCGGGAACGTCCCGTGAGCCCTGGCCTAATATAAACCTGAAATAGTTAAATGTATTACCGAAGCCGTGTGCACGCGACGCTTTGCCTCTGTTTGTCAGCTAAGCTTTAGCTCCTTACTATGTGGGGTCACGCAGTCACCCAAAGGCTCCCAGTTACGGCAGTATACTCGGCAAAATTACACTCTCACCGCCAGTGATCAATACACGAGCTGCACTCGCCACCTACTCATTCCTGGCATTCCTTGCACACTGGCGGAACAGCACCAGCATGCAGAGATAATTCCTCACACCAAAGAGGATAATACTCAAGGAAGTATCCAATACCGGAGAGTGGTTCGATCAAATAAACGGCCGACCAGTGACCCGCCCCGGCTTATCAGAGCGTGGAGGGAAATGGTCGAGGTAGCCGATCACTCAACTCAAATGCCAGACGTCACGATAGGACAGTGCCGAAACCATCAGCATATGGCTCTGCTACTCTTGCAGAAGAGCCATGTAAAATGACCAATAACTATTGTAGTTTAGGGGCGCATCGACTGCATTGGTCATGCAATGACCACTAATTAATGAAAACTTGATGATCTCTTTACAGTTATCGCAGCTGACGCAAATGTCCTTTCTCAAAAGAAATTCCTAAGTTAGCGCTATTTTCGAAACGTGAAATGGTAGCTTCTAGTGGTCTATTAAGTTTGACTCTGCTCTATTATATTATGTTGTATTCTATTATCTTATTCCATTCTGCTATATGTATTATTTGTCTTCCAGTTTGAAACACACGGCTACACCTGCGCTATCCATCGCGAAGCTTAGTCATACTAGCACATAGCATTAATGGTAAATTTGGAAACGAACTTGGGAGTTCCGAGGGTTGTGATCGCCAAAGTTACCACAAACTAGAGCAGCCTGAGCATACCTAGCCCACCCTGGTCCTAGGTGGACTCGATTAACCATACTGACCTCAGTAAGTGACACTTCATCTGTGCAAGGTCAATAGAAAGACAGGAGTTTGAATAGGTAAGTTAAGTCTGCATATAATTCACGATAGTTTTCTTCAGAGACCATGAAATTATATTAATTCAGATCGAGATGAATTGCGATGACGAACAGCAAAGCGGCGAATTGAATAACTCAAATCTAACCGAGCTTACATCACCCAACCAGGACGGAACCGCACCAAATAAAGCTTGTTGATGTTCATTTATGTCACATATCGCCATGCCAGTTTTAGTTTCGCCGAGCAGGTCGAAGCTATGAGTTAAGCGGTTAAGGCCACGAAGCGGCAGAAATTCCCCCATGGAATTTCTGCAAAAAATCCCTTAGACAAAGGCAGCTATAATTTCAGCTAAAGTGTTGTTCGGTCCCAGTTCCAATGCAATGCTTACTTGCAAACGTATACACTGAAAACTTCACAGAAGTGAGAAGTCGAAACTCCATGGGCAAACCACTCATCTCTGCAACACAAAATCATCAAAAACAGTACAAAGTAACGCAATTAATGGCCATTGCAGACATATCACCTCCCAGGAAACTGGAAAACCGAATGTACCAAGGCGCGATGCGATATCAAGAGTAATATATGCCCAAAAATTGTTGATATGGTCAAAGCAACCGTACATGCCGCCCAATACGGTTTGGTGTTAGAGGCGCGCCGACTAAAACTCCCAAGTAGTTGGCTATTCCGTTACGCACTCCACCCATGGTAGGGCTATGTCTTGCTTCTGACAGAATGCATGAGCATAATTACAAAAAGTAAGCAAGTTCAGAGCGCTAGTTGGCTGTTTGGTTATCGGAGTTTAGGGGCGTATCGACTGCATCGGCCATGCAGTTCAGAGCGCTAGGATCGCAACTAGAATATGAAGCTGTACTGTGCATCTCAGCTAATTCTGCATTTCTGAGGCAAGCTAGCAATGCACAAGCTGAACAGCAGTGCATGTTTACTGCAGTAGGCAGTGTGAGTGATATACAATTAGCTGAACAGCAGTACAGGCTTATGGTAGCAGGCAGTGTGATAGATAAGATTGACATCAGTGCAGGCTTATCGCAGTAGGCAGCGTGAGAGATAGAACATTTATACTAGCAGTGGCAAAGCGCCGTCTGCTGGAGATAATTTACGTTAAGATGACGTTAAGTAGGATTAAGTGGCAGACGGTATCGGGCAAGTAAGATAGAAAAGATGTGACACGCCGGATGGAAAATAAAGTGTCGTGGGGGCAGGTAAACGCAGAACATGCATGGCATACATAGTCAGTTATTTGTGTCTTAGGACGCATCGACTGCATTGGTCATGTAGCGTGTTACACACACACAGGCACGCGTGACGCGACAGTGCATTTCAACGATGGCCAACATCGGGCAGGCTCCGCTGACCACCTGCGATCTGAAAACGAACCTGAGACCAGGGTGTCCACGGCCTGCCGAGGACCTCCGTGCTCAACCCCATATGTGTGTAGGTGAATGTTGAAGCTACAGCTTGGAAAAAACCCACAGGAAGAAGAAACAAGTTGGTTAGAAAACCCGAAGGTTAAAAACCAAGCGCAATGGAAAGTGGGGCCGTCCGATTTTGTCGAATGTTGTCCCCGCCTGCCCATTGGACGTTAACCGGCATGTGCGCTATGCGATAGCGGGGAGGATGTCGGCGCGTAACTTCAGATGGAGTGTTCTAATTACATGCTGTGGTAGCGTTTAACTTCAAGTTGAGTATTATAATCTCGTGCTAAAGAGTAGCTCGAAAAGGAGGTCGAGGAGCGTCGAATGATTATCCCTAAGTAGTGTGGGCAACGACCATGGAATGAGATTTCTTGGTTGGTTATTTGAGTTTTAGGGCGCATCGACCAGGTTTAATGAGATTTCTGAGCGAACTTGTGAATCATACATGGATCATATATTTTATTTGATCTTGAATGGAATAACGCGCGTCACACACGTGGCAAAGTGGACTTGGGTGATTTTGGCGAGAGGCAATCGTGTATGAGGATGGAGTGGCCTAGCAGTAAGCTGACAAGGGCCACGTCTGTTGTTTGTGTATGTTGGTATTATGAGAGCCATCTGGAAAGAGCAAATTTAGTATTGCGTAAGTGTGATGTGTTGTGGTTTCAGAACGCCTGGAGATATTTGTGGAATAGCGTGCTGGCCACGGACAGGTCGCCAGGGGGTGGTGGACAGTGATAAATTATTATCGAAAGATGGTTACATTGAACTTCCTGAACATTGAATAGACGTCCTTTCCTAGGAAATATCGACATCGTACTTCTTGATGTGTGCTTATGAAGTCTCCATGACTCGTGTCTAAGGGTATTTCGCAAGTATCATGCTTATGCTCACCATTACGGATGGTGATAAACAAGAGGCTGGGAACAACTCCAAGTACATATATTATATATGAGGTGGTCTGCTAGACAATACCATCTGATGATACTATGGTATTTCAATCGTTGTCGTTAGGATAGGCATCCATGCCTTAGGTGTCTCACAAATTAAACGAAACATATGCACACATGAGTGCACTATTGGTTCAACACACTCAGTTTCAAGAACTGAAACGAAATGATAATTGACATGCGTCCAAGACAAATTTCGACATTCTGCTGTGTACTAGTCTTCACAGCTCATACCTAACGGAAAACAAATATTTTAACATCTGTAGTGGGAGATGATTGTGTGTGTGAAACACTGTGAAAACACCACTTGATTAGCCGGCTGCTAGGGGAACCGGAGTAATTTACATGCGTATCGCATACCGTACAATATTCTCTCACCGATGTAGCTCAGTAATACAAATTGCCAAGAAGTGTTGGCCTCAGCTATAACGCGAATGCAATGGCTCTTGCTGTCTGAGATGCTTTTAGGCTGACGGTTGAGCGGTCACAACCGAATATGCAAAGGATTACTTTCAAAACGCCAATTAGATCCCCGCACTTATTCAGACCAAGGAGCTCGTCTGATGTTAGAGAAGCCTGAAGAGCAAGGGAATTGTGCCGGTAGATGAACTGTCTCTAGTATAGGGTAGAGTTTGAACTGATCACGTAGGATAATAGAGGAATTATATGTATATCGAACACGCTCGTCTTGGCCAACTCACACCCAGTTAGCTCGTACATTTCTTACCCCAGTTACTCCAGCTGGCAGACGTACGCTTCGTGGGCTACCTCTGTTCATTTTTTCGGCACCAGTGTGGCTTTAGCAATATCTTTACTGCCAGCCTTGTGAGTATTTCCTACAGCGGTGATTGACAACAATTGATGGACATGCTGTAATAGTCTTTTCCACTATGATGCTGAATCATCTTATCTGGTATCGACACCAGGTGGATTAACAATAAAGAAGATGAGATGCGTACACATTGTTCTTCGGGAACGGGCACACGTATGCTTCATATTACTGCGACAAATTCTTCTCCACGGGAAATATTCCCTTAATATGCTTTAGCAGAACAAAATTAACATCAGGTAAGACAGTGCCTTTAAGTCTTGTTGACCTACTATCCAAGCCAATTCAGGTAGATGTTTGAATGATGTAGCAATGTGATGGTGACGTGATGGGAAAAGGGAGTGTATTGTTTTCTGTCATAAAATGTATTTCTGGTGTGCAGTGTTCATCAGATCGGCTAGACCAACACTACAAAAATCACTGCGCTGAAAACTGTCTCAACCTTGTAAAGTTGGGTGACTGACGGCTTTAGTGGTTGCAGGGCAAGTCCATGGAACATTTTAGTCTTGATTTAACGAGAGAAAAATTATAATCATTGTCAATGACAAATACGCTTGCGTTTATCGCTGCAAAAATTTGGTTGGCTTGGCTCCCGCAACGCGGAAGATGGAATAAGATAGCTAAAATCCTGTATCTTGGTCTCGTGTCACTTTCTTGTATGGTGCTAAATATTTTGTTTACTGTATTCATCCAGCTGACTGCTTACTGCCCCATAATTACAACTGCGCCACTCAGTCACTTACCAAGACCAAGGCATACCAAAACATCCGTGGCCAGAGAAAGAATATTTTGCCATGACGTTTTCACTTGAGAATCAAGGCTATGCAACAACCTTGTGGTGCTTGTGGTAGATGCAGACGTTTGCTGCTTAAAGGCAGTACCAAATACATCAAAATGAATGAAATACTTGTTGCCTTATTTCTGAATATAGACATTAAATTTTCGTCACGACTGAACCTCATTATTTTGAGAAATCACTTTCCCCGCTGACTTATATTCTGGTACCAGCAACTAAAGATACCATCCCCACCCCACATCCCACATACAGGAGTTGACGAGACTCACCAGGTGCAAGACAGTGTTGACAATCTCCTTGTCCTCCATCTGTCCGACCTCGACGAGGCCGATCAGAACTGCGAACCGCAGGTCGTCCGGCATAGGCGAGCGCATGATGTCGTCCGAGGTGCGGATGCCGCCCGCCTCGGGGTCGTCGGGCTCCGCCATCGTGCACACTCCCCGCGCTCACTGACACTCACTGTCGCCCTCTGGCGGCCAAGCGCGGCACCATCGCAGCCAGACGACAGCTCGGCTCGTCGAAGGCGCACTTCACACAGCACACGACACCACACCGCGGTGATGAGCCGGCGCAGCACCGCCGGACAGCTGCTGACTCAGTGCGGCGGCACACACCAGGCAGCTGGTGAAGTGTCAGCACAGCACCGCCGGACAGCTGCTGACTCAGTGCGGCGGCACACACCAGGCAGCTGGTGAAGTGTCAGCACAGCACCGCCGGACAGCTGCTGACTCAGTGCGGCGGCACACACCAGGCAGCTGGTGGAGTGTCAGCACAGCACCGCCGGACAGCTGCTGACTCAGTGCGGCAGCACACACCAGGCAGCTGGTGAAGTGTCAGCGCAGCACCGCCGGACAGCTGCTGATTCAGTGCGGCAGCACACACCAGGCAGCTGGCGATGCACCTGCAGACAAATTGTCTGCCGTGAGTCAATTCAGTAAGATTTTTGTGTTTCAGTATCATTCAATTTAGCACCTTTTCATCTCAGTATGATCAAGAAGATCATACCTGGAAGCAAGAGTTTATCTTTGATAATCCTTGGGGGCTGGGGTAATGCATGTAGGCAATGGATGGGCTCAAATCAATTTGGGGGCACATCATATATTTTCATGGCAAAAGTGGAATTACTTGGGGATGCAAGACATCATTGAGGGAACAAGGCCCTCAAATATACAATTCAACACCTATAGCAGGAAATGCAATAACAATAATTTATTTTGGAAACAATGCTTTGAAAATTTGTCCCTCGAGTACTATTGACGAATTCGGGGGACAAGAGCAAGGCTCACAGCAAGACAACAAAGCAGAAATGCTGAAATATCACAGAGTGCAAAGTTGGCCAAATGTGAGGAGACAGTCTGATTCAGCTGACCATACTCACCAAAGGCTAGGATGTGCCTGTCTGAGTCACCGAAAGTGTGAGTCTAGCATGATGGAGTCTAATGACTTACACATGCACCACAAACTTCATACCAGGTAACTGGTTGAACCTTCCTGCCCTTGCAACATCATACCGATTTGCATACAACGTGGAGACGGCATGTTTAAGAGTCAATCAACACATAAATGTAAAAGGATGTAAAAGGAAAACATGTAAATGTATAAGTGACAAGCATGCAAAGCATGTAAATGTCAGGAACAAGATAGAACCAGGTTCATCACTGCCCTGCTCAGCCAGCAGTGGCTAGGGTGGTCTGAATCCGCGGAAAAAACAACACAGCCCATAATATGGGATGTCACATTTTTAGGTTAGGCACCCATGAACAGATAGGGGAGACAAATAATTTGGTTCATATCTGCCATGATGAGCAACTTTGGGAAGCTCGGTCCAGAGAAGGGACATCTATGCTCTAGGTGGTCACCAGTAGTGCACCATCCCAGCCTGACAGCTTCCTGACCAGGCTTGGAAACAAAATTACACTGGTCCCTGGATTTGTGCTACCCACAATGTTATCATCGAAAAAAAATTATCTCATTCCTTTTTCTGCTGAGAAAGGACTGTAAATTGACTATTTTGATAGGGTTTACATAACTCAATATAAATTACAAGTGTGGATTTCTGATGTGGTGTCACAAACTGAAAGAAAATAGTCCTCTCAAAATTGGATTACTAGACTATGTTTCACTCCCAATCTAGGATTCAAAATACAATCCAAGTGTTGCTAATGAAGAAAATGTTGTTCAAGATCCGGAAAATAAGGTGGGCTCTGGGAAGATTGTTTCCGACTCATAATCAATTCCCGACCATCCTAGAAACACTGCAGTCAAAATTCCAGATCTGATATGTCCACCAAACATTCTAGCCCACAATTCACTATGTTCAGATTATCTCTACCACTCAGGCAGTGAGGGTGGGAGGGGCATAATACAAATTGCATTTAAGATCACAAAGATGGCATTTAGCTGTCATTTAACAGGGAGAGGTACAATTTGTATTATCTTTATAAAAACAGTGGTTAAGAAAGGAATATATTTGGCTGAAAGCCGGAGGTTTATTGATGTCCATAAATGTAGGATTGGCCTTCTTAGGTTTTCCAGTTTCAATAAATAGAATGTTGGTTGGTTGGTTATTTGTTGTTATAGTTGTTTATAGTTGTTGCCTAGCTAAAAGCTCCTTTATGGTGTTATTTTGCTTACATCCTGAAAAGTAAGCATTTCCATAGAAAATGGGTGGTAACATTATCTTAGTCTCATTCATGAGCACTGCACTGGAATTATGAATTTAAAGTAGTTCATAAAAACATTGCAGCACAAAATTGCCATCCTTTCCTTAGTATTATGCAGCCTGGTGTATTACCTTTGTACCACTTTGATGTATTGTAGTTCATAATTTCCAAAATATCAAAAGCAAAACTCAGCAGATATTTGATGGTCTGAGACTTCAGAAAAGTGCCCTCATTTCAAAATCTCAAAAATTGTGTAAAGTTGTTATGAAATGTTTGGGGGAAAATTTTGTTTGGAGGACCATGGTTATAAAGGTGACTAAGATGATGAAACCACAACTTTCTGTGTAAATGCTTACTTTCCAAGTTGTGAACAAAATAATGTAAAAAGCTGCTTTGAGTTAGATATGACAGCATAGAAAGAAAGGTTAATAAATTAATAAAAATGCAGAATAACCTACCCTAATCTAGCCTAGCCTACCTTTGGAGTGATAACAAAAATTGTTAAATGTTAAGCAATTTATTTACTGAAAATTGTCAAAATTAAAAAAGAAACCTAGCTTAAGCTGCTTTTCAAGTAAATATCAAGATTTGATGGAATTTTTTCCCCAAATATTTTCTTCCAAACTGTCAGGTATTGCTGTGCTTTAAGGTGGAAATGATACATGTTTTTACATGCATTTGCCTCCTTAAAGCAAACAAATCAGTCACGTTTGTTTAGGTTAGGTCAGTTTAGGTTTTTTAAGTTGAAAAATGTTCCAAAAATTTAACAACACAAATTGCAGACAAGTAGTCCCATCATCTTAGTCAACTTCATAAACATTGTATCCTTGATAAAAAATCAGTTTAAAATATTAAAAAACATTTCATGACAAATTTAACAATAATTGTGCCCTCCAAATTTATCTTCCAAATTCTGGACCTCCGTAGGAACTTTCTACCGACCTAGGTAGGTTGGTAGGGGAGGAGGGGAGGATCTGAACACATTCTGTTTCCTGAACCTTTGGATGTTTCCCACTTCAGCTTGTAAATAACAAAAAGATGGCAGTATTCAGAAGTGATGATCCTTTCTCATCCAAAATGTGAGTCTGATCATATAGTTTTACCAATTCTTTGGGTACAAAGCTAGCAAAGTATATCAGTGCTATTTTCGGCTTCCAAGAGCAGTTGGCTTAAGAAAATCACAAGAAAGTGACTTGAATTTGTTTTCAATTACATCAGCATTCTAGTGGCTAGGTACCATTAGCTTGTACCACAACAACTAGAGTGAGGTAATCCTGCACAACAACATTTACATATTCAAAACATGGCACATCACTACTAAATAATCATGTTTTAAACTTGCTCTTTGTAAGTGGTTACAGGATTTTCATTGAAAAGAACTGTTTGAACATAGATTGCTTGTTCATTTTTGTGTTCAGTAATCTCGGTACAATTACTGGTTCGGCAATATAGAAGCAGTAGATATTTGTTGCATCATGTCTTAAGTGTTCTGATTCCCTCTTCCCCTAGATACTCATTAAATATCCAATAGGTACCTACCTACCTAGGTATCTAGGCCCTACCTTGGGTACACATCCAATCCGGCGTCGTGAGATTTCCTCAGTCTGCCCTCCTAATTCCTGCTTTTTGGCACCGTCGCATCACGACACTCTTATGATTAAGAGCTGCCCGGACTTCATACCTTATCATTCCAAGCACACCGCAACGACGCATACAGCACCACGGCCTTACCGGAAACTTTTCCTGCGTGGTCCCCACACACGAAAAACGCAAACTGACCAAACTTCTTCGTTTCTGCGCCAAAATCGTCTAAATATAGAGCCTAGGTTTTAGTGCAGTCCGATGACTGCACTACGTGTGCCATGTGTTTTCAACCCAGTACTGGAAAGTACAAGTACCAGGGAGACTATATGACAATCATGGGCGAGGGAAAGTTGGAATCCGGCAGGCACGGAGATTCAGAGAAACTATTGGGATGGACCCGCAATGCTCAAGCAGTTGGCATAAATATAATTTGCAGGTGCTCGCCCATAGATCTCACGTGCAAAGGCTCTGCTGGGGGACCAGGGGCACAACCGCAGCCAAGGGAGGATCCAAGAGTTGACAGGGAATGGGAATAATTCCTGCTGGTTCAACAGTGGGCGTAGGAGGGCAATTCCTGATCGGGTTTGTACAGGGTGATCGTCGACGGGGAACCTTTCTTGATCCAGAGCGATGCTAGGTGGCCATCCAAGTGCGCCATGTTGCTTGATATGGTGATGATTCGCAGTATGCAGGTGGCCGCGGCTCTCGACAACACCGGCTTGTGGTTCGTGCCGCGGATGGTGGTGGTCATGGGTGCAACCATTGGGGGGGGGGGGGATGATAGGGAAGACATGTCCTCCGCGCGGCAGCGCGCCCAAATTTAGCAAACTTTTTCCCTCATCAATTTGACATGCGATTCAAATTTTTTAGGTCAGGTCATCTAGGGTCAACGAGTTAGTCAAGGTTAAGTGAGGTCACCTCCAAAAAAGTTCAACCAGTCGCCACGCCTTAACCGATATGGATATTTTAATAAAACTTTCAGTGTTCGCTTATCTTTACGGATGCAACAAGACGTACGAGTTGAATTTGTCATTTTTTCCATTTTTGAATACATATAAATTTTGCGTATTTGCCAACTTGCAGTTCAAATAGAGGATTCTGGCGAAAGTAAGCATTTTGTATTAGGGCAAGTTGACATCCAACAACGCTTATCGGTCTGCTCTACCCATTGGAAAAGGAAAATTAAAGAAAACTTGGAAACTCAATGTGTTGAAATTTCACAAAAAAAATATTTGGGGGGGTGGCGAAAAAATTATAGCCCTGGACGATTTCGCTGTCCTTTTTCCATTTCTATTTTTCATATATCCCCCAAAATGAACTCCCCAGAGTCAAAAACATACAGTAAGTCGTGAAAAGTCGTGAAAATCTAGCCCCCTGGTGACGTCACTTTTGGTGTGAAATTGTTTTTGGGGTGGACCCGGACCTTACTCGTCGAGCGCTTTCAGATGACTCCTCTTTCGTCGTGCGATGCTTAGTTTGGATTTTAGAGGGGCGTCTTCAACCGCCCCCCAGACTGGGTGAGGATTTGACCGGAAAGACGACGCGGGTTAACCATCTTCTGTTTTCGCTTGGTGGAAAATTGTGCTTTGCTTGTCACCAAATTTGTATTATTGCCGGGATTTATACGTCTTAGGATGCATTCCCCTGTTATATATTGGTATATCTAAAACAAATGTGACTCTGGGTGTCCTTGAGTACATTGAAGGTTATTGAGGGAAGTCATGGGTAGCCTTGAGCACGTACTTCAAGTTAACCCGTGCCGTCTCTCCGGTCAGATCCTCACACCCCGTCTCTGGGTGGGGCGGATAGTAACCCCCTCTAAAATCCAAACTAATCGTCGCACGACGAGTGAGATGTCATCGGAAGGCGCTCGACGAGTAGGGTCTGGTTGCATCCCCAGAACAATTTCCCCCCAAAAGTGATGTCACTAGAGGGGCTAGATTTTCACTTTTCATGACTTACATTATATTTTTTCCTCTGGGGATTTTATTTTGCGGGATATTTGAGATAAAAAAATGAATTAGGAAGAACAACGAATTATACCAGGGCCATGCAATTCTTTAGCCCCCAAAAATAAAAATAAAATTGTTTTTTGTAATTTCGAAATTTCAAATTTTCAAGTGTTCTTTAATTTTCCTTTTCTAATGGGTAGAGCAGACCGGAAACGTTGCTGGAAGTCAACTTGCACGAGTAAAAAATGCTTACTTTAGCCAGAATCTTCGATTTGATCTCTAATAGATAAATATGCAAAATTAATAAGTAGTCAAAAACGGGAAAAAAGACAAATTCCTCTCGTACGTTTTGTTGTATTCCTAAAGATAAGCAAACACTGACATTTTCAATAAAATACCTGTATCCGTTAAAGTGTGACGACTGGTTTAACGTTTTTGGAGGTGACTTCACTTGACCTTGACTAACTCGTTGACCCTAGATGACCGGAGTTCAAAATGTTGAAGCAGCATGCCAAATTGATGTTGGAAGAGGTATGCCAAATTTTGGGGCGCTCCCTGGCGCCGTTCGTTCACTATCCGCGAATAGCCTGAGGGGTGACAGTTGAAGACCCCCGAGACGGTACGGGTTAACGTCGTATTCGTATTCGTATTCGTATTGAGTGACGAGTTCGCCAGAGGTGTATTTGTATTGACATCGGCATTCAGCGACGGATTTATGATCGTTCGAATCAATTACCAGACATGCTTCTGCCTGTACTGAACACGCTGGAAGGGATTGCATAGGTCATTTAACGGTCAAGGTTCAACGCAAGCCGGTTTCTTCGGTCGTCTCCAATTTCATTTTTCTCCCAAATCTGCACAAATCTGGTATCAAGCAATAGCTTGTGGTGATCCGTCGTGCAAGACTTTAAATCGGTACATGTCAAGGTCAAACTTCTAGGTCAACGGTTAGCTTGAATTATTAGATGGCGATATTGAAGGGACATCGATCGAACGCGAGATTCCGTTGTACTAGCTTCAATTTTCATCAAATGAGGGTCATTCGACGTGGCTTGCTATGCAGTATCAGAGTGCTAAGCAATCTATTTTTTCAAGGACAAGAGCTAAGCTGATCCGTCGATCGCCTATTTTGTTTTGGTTTTCTCTCAAACCTATCCAAATCTGATATCAAGCAATAATCAGTGGTGAACACTCTAGTAACGTTTCAAATCGGGACAGGCCAAGGTCAAAGGTTTGACTTAGTTATTCGATGTCCCCGCGTTTCGTCGCTATGGCTTCAATTTGCAGAAAGTGGATGCCATTCGTGTTGTGTCATTCGTGTTGGCTTGTGAAGTACAGAAAGTTGAAATTTAGAAACATTCTTGCCGGATCAAAATTTAAGCTGATCTCTTCGGTCGCTCCACCTTTTTTTTGTCGTTCTCGCTCAAGCCGACCCAGATTCACTACCAAGCGACAGTCCATGGTGAACCCTCGAGCAACATTTTTACACTGGGATATGTCAAGGTCAAACCTAAAGGTCAAAGGCTAGTTTGAATTTTACGAAGTCCGGGGGGGCGGGGCGGGGGGGCATAGCGTAAGTTGCAGGGTATGCACCACCCTCGTCCATACCATTTATCCTCCCTGGTTGTCATTGCATCGAAATGTGTCCCCGTAAAACAGGGAAGCATGGGAAGGGAAATTGCTTGTTCATATTTGCTACCATAAAGTCGTCGTCCGACATTTTATGTTTTTCCTGCTACAATGTTTAACATACTTAGAGCATTGCTCTTTGGTGATCACGAAATCTGGGGCAGCTAGACATGCGACATAAAGCTAAACGTTCATAGGTAGTGATAAGCAGTGTAACTAGCTAAATTTCGTGGAACATTTAGTCCCTAAAATATCATTTTTAGCAATGGTAAATCTGAAAACCGAAATGCGCTTAACATTGAATTCAGGTGTCTTAAAATGATATTGAAAAAGAAGTCACTGAATTCCAAGGGTCTGTTTTCGGGGGAGGGGAGGGAAGGCGGGCCTACGTTCTTCTGTCCTGTTCAAACTCACCTCGTCCTGGGTTTGTCCCCCCCCCATTTCGAATCCGTGGTTACACCTGTGGTGGTGACCGGTGGGGCGCCGTGACCGACGACCTCACCGAAGAGCTGTCTAGCTCGGTGATCCCGCTGACGAACACCTTGCATGAACAGCTGACTAGCTGGTCACCGCCGGCCGTCACCATCGGTGAGGACGCCATCCTGGACGGGAGCCACGACGACGCCCGGGCGGATGCCTGAAGTGAGACCGGGCCTGAATGACGGCAAGAATGGGTGCAATATCTGGGGGTTGAGGGACATCGTCTTCCCCAATTCCTGAAAAGTAGCGATTTGTCCCGCTCAATTCTTTTCCGTGCACCCTGTCCCCCAACCTCAGCTACTGAAATACCTGTGTATGATGGCCGCAAAACTATAATTCATCATTATAAAGTGAAAATATCTATGTAAGAGAATCAGCAAAGTACGGGAAGTCGATCTAGCCAGTCGGCAGGATTCACAGGCTATTTGTCATCACGAAATTTCCGAGTGGTAAATCAGCAAGCGTTATAATTTTCTGACCCCAGGCCATTCCGCAATAACAAAAACCTTGACCATCCTCTGTTTTGCTCGGGTGGAGAATTGTGCCTTGCCAGGCACCAAATTTCCATTATCGCAAGGCTTTATGTCCCTTAGGTTACCTTTCCCTGCTTATATATTTATATACTTTGAACAAACGTGAGCCTGGGTTTCTTTGGACGTCTTGGTCAGCCGTACGTCAAGTCAACGAAGTCAACGTCGTATTCGTATCCAGCGACGAATCGGCCAGAGACGAATTTGTATTTGTGTTTGAATTTAACGACGGTGCTCATTGCATTTTGTATAGCCACCAGTGCGAATTTATGGAGTCCCAGGGCTAGTTTCGGGAAACTGGCGCGATTCTTGGCCTCCCACCTGTTCAGGAGAGAGGGGCATTTTCATCTTCGGTAAGCCACCGCGGTTGCTCAACGAGTTTTTTGTTTGTTCAGCCGATGGTACCCTTCAGAGTAGAATGGCCCTTCGGAGAACTTTCTTTTGGGATCGGTTCTAAATATTAATGTGCTCGGGTCAAGTTGATGGAGTCCCTTTGTATTTTTTTAGTGTCGATTCGTCGGTGGCGAGCATGATTTTCGGGTACCTCTGTCCGACATTTTTCCAGCCGCAGCGCGATTTTCAGAGGCCCGACCTGATATTTTGGACCCCCAGCGTGATTTTCAGGTGTCCAGTCCTTCTGTTTAGGGTCATCGTGATTTTCCAGTACATCGGCACGACATTTTTTTGGTCACCAGTGATATTTTCAGGTGCTCAACTTTTTGACCTCCTGCTTGATTTTAAAGTGCCACAGCATGCTTTCCAGTAACCCGGGTCCAACCTTCTAAAGCCCCAGTGTGATTTACGGGTGGCCCCGTATCAAAGTTTTCTGAGTCCCGGTGCGAAGTTTGTGGCCCCAGCTGTATTTGTATGGACCGAGTCACACTTTTTTGGGTCCCCAGTGTGATTTTCATTGGCCCTGGTGCGTTTTTTTTGGGTAGAGGGGGGGGGGGGTGCGCGTCAGCTTCATTTGCATTGTAAGTCCCTGCGCGAATTTTTTTCGAGTTCCATTATGTCATGGGCTACTGTGCGATTTTGTGGTCCCTCAGTGTCTTTTCATTGGCCCCTGTGCGAAATTTTGAGCCTTCAATGTTATTTTTCGTGGCTGCGGTGCGACGTTGTGGCCAGCGGGATTTTTAGGGAGCCTCGCGCAATTTTTTCCGAACCACAGCGCGATTCTTGAGACAATCAACCTCTCAGGGGGTGGGGGGAGAGAACTGTCCTTGATACCTCCTCCCACCTTCGGTACGCTACATGTGTAAATCCATATTTACTGCAATAAAACCGTCGTCCAATATTTTATCTTCCTCTTGCTATAAGAGGGCAACGCTTAACGTAATTACAGCATTGCTCTATGGTGATCGTGAAATCGGGCACGGCACATTCGACGTAAAGCTAAATGCTCATAGGGCCATCACGTACGAAGCGATGTTGCTAATTTTGTAGGACATTTTTGTCCACAAAATGACTTTTTGTTAACAATGGTAAATTTGAGAACAAGATCTTGAAAATGAAGTGGCTGAAATCCTAGTGTTGGGGGTTACTGTTCCATCTTGCCCAAACATATCGCGTCCTTGATTCCCCCCACACCCTAATTTCACAACCGTGGCTATACCTTTGGGGGCAAGTAGGTGTCAGCTAGACGGAAGCTTCCGGAAGGCTAGTGACCGACGGGCTGTATCAGCTGTGGCAGATCCAGGAATTCCCATGGTGGGCGTAATTTCTTCGGTCACATGTCTGGTGGGGCGTCATTTCTTCGGAGGGGTGCCACTGCGAAAATACTGGAAGGGACTCCTTCGGCTGGAAATCCGTGGAGCGGGGGTAAAGGTGTTCACTCGAGCCTTCCCGGAGGGGCGCCATCTGGAGGAGTGCCACCTCACATGAAGGTACATACCCCAATGCTCGCCTGTATCCGCGCATGAACCTGGCTACCATTGCTTGAGTGCGACATGCCAGACCCTGAGCGGGCCATTCAGGTGCACCAGGTGCAGAACCAACCTGGTCAAGATGCTCCGGCGGATTTGTAATAGGTTGGTGTGTCTTTTTCGGCACCAAGTGCACAAACTGAATTCAGGAACAAACTCCGAACGTCTAAGTGTGCCACAACAAATTTAAGTGTGCCATGCCTGTTCGTTTTTATGCATCAGTGAAAACCTGGAGTGGCGCTGTTCTTCCCTTCCCTATAGTATAGTGAGTCAAATTTCTTGTATTATTGTATACTTGAACTGTAAGTAGACAAAACGACAACAATGGAAATGCAATGTGACCTCCACTATCACTCACTTGGGTTCACTAACTCAGAATACTGGTGCCGCATCTGGAAAGAAGCAGGGTATGTCATGATAGGATGCTGAAAACTTTGTTGAAACGTTGTTTCAACGTTGTTTGTTCATTCTTTTCAACGATGAACCAAATTAGCTTAAAAAGCGGCCTGGACCTAACAATGTTCGCTCCAGGCTGCTTTTTAGGCCTACTTTGTTCATCCACGGGTGGAAGCAATGGGGTAGTAGGGGAGTGTGCTCCCATTCCATGAAAGGTGGCACTCGTCCGACGTGGAAAAGGTGCCTATCCGGAAATACTGGACTGCGCCTCCACCTCTGTCAACATATTTTTAGCCTCCGTCAGAGGGGCCGCTCGGAGAGAAATAGGTTCCTCCTTGGAAGGAAAAGGGTCCCTCCGAAGAGGAAAAGGTTTTTCCGCTTGCTTCCCGCTGAACGAATTTTTAGCCGAAGGCTGAAAATTCTGGCTGGGCCCCTGCCCACTCGTGATGTTTCCAGTAAGCATGCCGATATCGGCCAGTTGTCGGTATGTGTCGGGGCGAGCTCGGCATCTCGTAAATAACATGCCGACATCGGACCGCTCTCGTCCCGATGTAGGCAAACTGACCTGGAATGTCGGCATGTGTCGGGTTGAGTTTGGAATAGCAGTAGCGGTCAGCCGACATCGGGTCGTTGTTGGACTGGCAACGGGAAACTTATAGCGATAGCGATGTGACGATATCGGGCCGCCGCCGGGTAGCGACAGGAGCGTATTTACGACCAGAAGTCACCAAACGGCATGATTTAGAAGTGCGCTAGCCGCTAGTGCACTTCTAAGCCATGCTAAGCCAGCGCCTCCCATAACGGTGTGGCACACCGTTGTGGGAAGCGGGAAGAGCCGGCTTGAAGTTAGCACCGACATCGACCAAAGTAAAAAAGCTTTGAGGGTGTGCACTCGGACATACCCGGTGAGCATGCCTAGAACAGCCCGACGTCTGCCCGATGCTTGGCCCATGTCTGGCCGCTGTCGGGACGCTAGCGACCCGCTGTCGACTAGGGGTGGGATGTTCACCTATGCCGGCATGCAGCCAATGTTGGGTCGAGTCAGGCCAATGTCGGGCCACTGTCGGCTGAACAGCGGTTCCGCTCACATCGACATCAAGTCGACACTGAGCCGATATTCAGCCGCATTTCTATCGAGATTCTACCTATACTTGACTGACGTTCCCTCGCCATCCGGTCCATGTCTCCACCATCCAGCCGACGTTCCCCCGCCATCCAGTCAATGCTGAAAAGACTGCTGAGGTGAAATTAACTGGTGACTGTTTGACAGGAAGTGTTGAAAGATTATTCACTTTCTATAAATTTGCGTGCGAATGTATATATATATATATATATGTCTTTAAATATGCTTTGTAGATGCCGTCCTGGTGAAGTTCGGGGCTGAACAGAGAAGCTCATATCAACGGAGAACAGACAGCGGAGCGGATAAGCTGATATGGAAATGGCTCCATAATTCTTCAGACAAAGTGTCTGTGAGTAGATAAATTTTATGGTTGAACGCAAAAATCTAGAGTGAGTAGTTTGAATGCGAAGCTGGAGAAGATCGACTTTACAATGGTATATGTGAAAGACGTTTCTGATTTGGCTAATGGCAAAGTACGGCACTTTTGCCAGATAGTGATAACATACAGTTGTTCTGAGAATTGGTTGTTGAGATCAGGTCGGTTGGGCAAAGCGAGGGCAAGCATCGCCTGAATAGTGTGGGGACGTGGAACGTCGGCTGCATGTCATCATGGGCGGACATACGACTCTTCACCCGACAGCGGGGCACCAGGGTTCCGATACCGACCAAACAGCGGCCCGACATCGGCCCACGTTGGCCACATGTCGGCATGGGCGGATATTCCTCTCCCTAGCCGACAGTGTGCCGCCCACGTTTCGGCAGCGTCCCAGCGAAGGGCCGAGCACCGGCCTGACGTCGGGTTTCTGTGGGGATGATCACTGGGTTTACACCAGCTAGATGTGCAGCTCTAACTTGTGTATGCATAGAATAAGCTTGCTTTATTGTTATTATTATTGTCATCATTTCTCCAGTTGTCACTTTTAGCTCCAGCATTGTAAAATTTCATTCCGAACTTACATACACCGAACATACACCACACAATGCTATTTTGTCCACCTCTAGCTGCCCTGCTGTCTGCCCGATCAAGCACATGAAAACAACGGAGAAAATATTTTGTAAATGTTCTGAAAGACAAGTTATTACTTTACTTCAAAACTTGAAAGTAATAGAAAACGTTCAACCAAACCAAGCAACTACTCTTCCGAAGACAAATTATTCCAATGATTATTTTGTAAAGTCATCTGTTGTTTCTCACAAAGTATAAGTGGGAAAAAGGAACACAAAAGTAACGCTATTCTCCACTTCTGAAGGAATTTTTGACCCTGCACCTACTGGGATATGCAGAAAATGCAGAACATTTCTTTGGTAGCTACCCCATTATATCTCCAATGCCTGCAGAGCCTGGAAAATTGGATAATACCACAGAAAAATTGCTCAAGCTTTACCGTCTCTTACATGTAGGCATACGTTCTAGCAACTTTATAGGACTAGGGGTCTAGTCTATGGTTTCCAGATGAAAATATATCTAGTCTATAAATATTGCAATTCCAGTGGCGCATGTTTACATCTACCAGCTGATTGGTCACGTGACTTCAAGGTTACTGAATCATTATAAAAAAACGTAACAGAGGCTTTGACATTTTTAACCATTTGAAGTGCGGTAGACTTCTACCGGACATTGCTCAGTAATAAAACTAATATATATTACTTTTAATGATAAACGTCGTAATATAACACGACATTTTTGCATGTCAGGGACGACTTTTTACCGTTATTAGGTAGTGTTGTACGATTGCGCAGTGGACGTTCTCCATTGTGACAGAATCAGTTTCGACTCGTCTCTTTAATGGTGTGCTGAGTGTCGGAGGTTCCGGCATTTTTTGCTGTTTCTGGCTGAAGAGCAGGCACATCTTTTCATAATGTCGTCTCCAAGTGCAGGGAAGAAGAGAATGGATACGGACGTGATAAAATTGTATCCCTTTTCTGTGTTTTTGGACACGAAATCATCTGTTTACTTCGTGGCTTTGTTCCGCTCCTAGCACTCGGTCCACATCCTGTCGTCCGAGGACTAACAGCTGATCGTGTTTGTGATCCTTGGTTGGGTGTGGATGAGCGTATGCTTTCTTGCATTGATGACACCACTTTCCTACATAAGCAGATGTTATCATATGGCTCATATAGCCTGACTGCAACTTATTATGCAATTTTTGTTATTCAGCTATGTAGGTAGGTAGGTAGGCACTTACCACCTAGGCAGGTAGGTAGGCACCTACTTATGTACCTACTTACCTACCTAGGTAGGCACCTAGGTACCTACTTAACTACCTAGGTAGGTACCTAGGTACCTACTTACCTACCTAGGTAAGTACCTAGGTACCTACCTACCTAGGTAAGTAGGTACCTACCTGGTGATTGGTACCTACATTCCTACCTTGGTAGATTAACATTATTTGAGATCAAAGTAAAATTTGTTTCTTTGCAATTTTTATATCATGGATTTTAATGTGAAAAGGACTATGCCACCACTCATGTTCCCTGGGAATTATTACTTTTCATTTGGCAAGGAAATGTGTGTATAATTATATCTGTACCTGGGAAGTCACAGACATGATGAAGAAGTTCAACACTTTGTGTTTGATTTAACACAAACATAGAAACCTTGTGTTTCTGGCTTAATTCCATATTTATTCACAACATATAATATTTGCAGCCATATGCATCTAACCTATCACTGCCAGGAATTATTTCATGTTAGTTATTAGAGCTTTAGGGCACATCAATGTTGCAATGCTGTTAATGTTAATGGCATCTCTAACAATGGTGCCTAGGTTTGATGTCTTGGCTGAAAGGTGTGTGGAGCAATTTGAGTTTTCTAGTTAGATTAGGTTAGAATGTATTATATTATGCTATGATACATTTTACACATGCTACATTATCTTAGTCTACATTAGGTTAGGTTATTTTATTTTTATATTATTTATCTATTCAAGCACCATTTTTCAATTTTTACCAAGCAGAAGTTAGACAAATCAGAATAAGCTGTATACAAGATATTCCACATGTCAGTGGAAGTTTAGCTTTTGTGTGCAGGTTGTGCTTCAGTATCTCACATTATTATTATTATTATTATGTTATTTAATTATTATTAAGATTTCTTTTGAGGAGCCTTGCATGTAGTTTCATTAAAATTTATTTTGAAATTTGAAAATTAACCACCCTTGCCAGAAAAGGTTTTAAAGAGAACTTCCCTAACATACCATAAGACCATAATCTGACCTACCATAGCCAAACTTAGCCCTTTGTATGCTTCATGGTGGTAAAATGTATATAAAACTTGTTCAATTATTACATTAAACTGCAAAAAGCAAAAAAAAAAAGCACTAAGGCTGTCATGTGTAACAAAAGAGGCATGCAAAATGCTGCACAGGGTAACATGCTATGGTGCTACTGTTATAATTATCTGATATACCTGACCTGAAATATTTTTAAGTGAGCAGAATGCAGATATATATTGATATTTCTTAGTCTGGATTTAGATGGAAATATCTTGGATTTACAGGTGAGCACAGCTGATGTTTTTTTTGTGCCTATTATGTGTCCACATTCCAGACAGTTTTCAGACATGCATATCAAACAGTATTGATCTTGCAGTCAGTACCAGTGGTTGGCAAATGACCCTGTAGTCACTGTGCCCTTAAACCCAAATATTCAATCAACAGTCAATGTTTAAATGACACCATTTATCACATTTGAGAAGAAGATTCGATATTTTCCTGGAGAGGACAATGGGTATTTATATAGAAGGAGCCCCAGAGTGCAGAGTGGAAAAAAAATTGTATCAACTATACTTTCTCAAGCTTGCATAATAAAAATATTTCCTGACCATTTCTTTGGGAAATCACATATTATGGAGATATTCACCATTTGGAATTTGGAATTTTTGGGTATCCATCAATTTTGATGCTGATCTGCTTAAGATATGCATAGTTTTGCATTACTGCATTTTCATGCCTTAATACATTGCTTAAATAATTGATGGTGTAGCTGGAATATTTCTCCTTGTGTGTCTTGTATATTTTTGAGGTGGTGTCACTTTACGTTCATTGGTATGAATATGTACATTGTCTCCCATCCCTCCGGGATGGTATAACCTATTTTCTCCCAACAGACCTTCTATCTGTGTTCAGATGTTATTCTTTAACATTGATTGTTGTGAACATGTGTATTGTCTCTCATCACTCTAGTGTGGTGTAGCCTATTTTGTCCTGATGTAGTTCCATGCATTCAGATGCCATTTTTATGTCAATATGTGTGAACATTGTCTCCCATCACCACATAATTTCCTTATAGCACACCTTCAGAATTGAGAGTAAGCATGAAGTAACCATAATGGGAGGACTCAATGAGTTCTGTGTCAAGTTCTACGGACCCAAAGACAGTAAGTGCATGGTTTTTGGTGTGTGTATTTTTGTAATGGAAACAATTTAAGCAGCAATGGATAGCCATGTTTTTGTTTCAAAAGAATGTTTGATGGCAATGAATGTGAACCTGACATGCTCATCATAAATGCAATGCAATAAGCAAATCGTCATAGTTTTGGAGCTGAATGGCTATGTATACAGGCGTCTTAAAGCTTGTAACCTGTAAAATAATATGCTTAAAATTTGTATACATCCAGATTTTGATGCAGTACATGTGCAGTGTGCCAAGGTGAATAAAGTAAGAAGACAAATGAGACTTGTGTTGTGCATGGAATAATGCTTGAGCAAATCCAATGTTTGTTGTCCATGCCTTTCTCTAGCCTCAGCCTAGTTATGTAAATATCCTCTCCAGTCTGTTCTCTAGAACAGGACTGCAGTGCCTCCCCAAAAGATGGTGTAACCTGCTTCTAACACATGTTTTGAATGCAATGAATGGTTTGCACCCATGTTTCCTTCTAACGGACCTCCGTGCTCCTTGTCACTATTTCTCAGGCATCCACATGTTCCCTCCACATAAACTCTGACACTGGCAGATATAGTGACATATAAAACCTGAACTTTTGATCTGATCCTGCTCATCATTAAGCTGCACTAGCCAGCTGCATGCTCTTCCATGTTCTTCCATTCCATTCTGTTCCATGTTTATCCATTCTTCCATATTATCTTCTTCCATGCTTGTTTACCTATACTTGCATGTGGCTGAAGTTACGACGGAGCTGCTACAAGCTAAGAAAGTTCATGAAAGTGTTTGTTTATGAAGGGGTATCCCAAATAACTCCAGCAGGAATCATTTGGTTCTTGAATGCTATCAATTGCAAGATGGAAACATCAGAGAAGAGCAACCTACTCTCCCATTGTACTATGTGTCAGCTAAGTAATAACCAACTAAGAACTGGAATATGGTAAGTGTGGGCTATTTATATTAACTATGTAGTATATATAGCACAAATGTAACAATATATCGCAAGTTGCATGGCAGCTTGACTTCACTGAGACTAGCCTGCAGGAGGTAGTGGCACGATATTGCCTGTGCAGCAAAATGCATCTTAAAAGGAAGCACAGTGAGGGAGGCTTTTCTAATTGCCTGTCAGTGCCTAATGTTTCCCAGCTTCTGCTAAGTTTTTTTTAAAGTTACTTAATAGAGCAGATACTGGGCCGCGGTAGCCCAGTTGGTAGAGCGTCGGACTCTTAATCGCAAGATTATGTGTTTGAATCTCACAACCGAAGCATTTACCGAGTCCACCCGCGACGACCAATCAGCACGAGCGGTTGGCCACGCTGTATGACCTAGCGGTTGAATGCGTCTTAAAAGAACCGAGGATTCTATGGAGCAGATGCCTGACTGAAGCGAATGCTAGTTCAAATATACTACTCGTTTTCAAAAAGAACTAAAATGACGTCATGGAAGTCATTCTGTAACCAGTTAAAATTATTATGTTTCAGAATGGCCAAATGTCCTGCTGGCCATCAGGTAACTTGGGGTGGACAAAAAAGTAGATAGCTCTATCAATGATTATTCCAAGGCCGAATGAATCAGTCATAATTTGTTGTTGCCATGGGTGTGACCACTAGTTCGAAATTGGGGGGGGGGACAAACCAGCGACGGGGTAATCCTTGGGCAGGATAGAAGGGTAGCCTCGACCAACCCCCAACCCACAACCCCAAAACAAATCCCAGGAATTCAGCCACTTCTTATTCAATGTCTGGCTTTCAGATTTGCCATTGTTAAAAGATATTTTGCGGACAAAATGTTCCGCCAAATTAGAAAGTTGCACTACTTAGCACTGCCTATGAACATTTAGCTTTGTTATGTGCTGGGTTCGACTTCACATCACCATATAATCGTGTTGTAGGTATGCTAAACGTTTCCTCTTGTAGCAGGAAAAACACAAAATGTCGGATGATGGTTTTATTGTAGTAAATATGGGCATTCTGTTTTCCTTGCTTGCCTTTCCCATGCTTTTCTATTTTACGGAGACACATTTAAATGCAATGACAACCAGTGCGGATAAAGGGCGTGGCACTGAGGGCATGTGCCCCCTCGTGGAAGTTGGCGTTCCTCAGGGCGGGAAAAGTCGACCCTCTGAAAAATTTTCAGTGCACCCGCTCGAATTTTTAATCCAGAAACGCCCCTATGAAAGAAAAAGACATCCATTTGGAAAGAAAGGCGTCCCTTTGAGAAGGGCCTGGTGCATCCCCACCCCTTTTAATTTTGCAGCCAGAGGGGCCCCTCCAAGTGCTTTCGCAGTGGCGCCGCTCCAAAGAAATGGCGTTCATCCAGACAAGAATTCCTGGATGCATCCCTGATCACAACATTGCTCTCTCGTGGTTATGAATTACAGCTGGTTATAACATTGTGCGCATTAACGTGTGGCTTCTCTTCCCAATTTGACAACTTCCGTTGAACCATTAAGGGGAAAGCGGATAGTTTCAGAGAAAGAAATCCACGTTTTACATGTCCAGAACAGCAATGTGGCAATGTAAATTTAAAAAAACAGCGATGGGAGCGTCGTCCGATCAGGCTATGACGATATTTATTGGGGGAGCTGACAGTCATATAGGATATTAATGCCTGCTATCACCACGGCTTCAAACAAAAACAGATTTGACTTTCCTATTCCCATTACACTCAATTATTGTATTCACAGCGGACCTTCGACAACTTCGAAATTATTTCGATTTCTCAGCATTCTGATTCATACCGTACTACAAGCCACGTCGAATGACACCCACATAATGCAAATTGAAGCCACAGCGATGAAACGCGGCGACTTTGAAAAATGTAAACTAACCTTGACCTGGGGCTTGACCTGACCTGTCCCGGGTTGAAATGTTGCTCGAGGGTTACCCTCAGGCTATCTCTTGATACCGAGCATGGGTAGCTTTGGAATAAAACGAAGAATCTAGAGGGACCGAACACTTTGAAGACTGGGTTCGACATTGACTTCGAAAGTTGATGTCATTTCTGAATAGTTTGCTAGAGTACCCCATGGCACGTCGAATGACTCCCATTCGATGAAAATTGAGGATATAGCGAAGGGGCGCTAGGACTTCGAGCAAGTTAAGTTAGCCTTCGCTCTTGTGGTTTGACATTTACATGTTCCGGTTTGAAATGTTACTCGAGGTGCACCACGAGCTATTGCTTGATACCAGATGTGGATAGGTTAGGGCGAAGAAAAAATACGAGGCGACAAAAGAAATCGGTTTGACATTCGACCTTTGAAATGCTAGTTGCATTTGATAGCATTATAATACGGCACAAGCAGCGTCGAATGATATGACAAATTGAACTCATAGCGACGAATCGCAAGGACTTCGAAGAATTCCTTTGATTTTTAAGGTTTGACCTTGATATATCCTGCTTTCAAAATGTTACTCGAGAGTTCACCACCACTTGATAGTAGATCTGGGTAGGCTTTGGTGAAAAAACAAATGTGAGGCGACGGAAGAAATCATATATAATTTTGACTCGTCTAGATGATTTATAATTATCAACTTTCTGACACTTCAAAACAAGCGACGTCGAATGACACCCATTACCCGCAAATTGAGGCCATAGCGACGAATCGCGATATTATCGAATAACTCGATCAAACCTTTGACCTTGACATGTCCCGGTTTGAAATGTTACTCGAGTGTTCATCATTGTGGTTATTGCTTGATACCAGATTTGGATGGATTTGAGCGAAAACGAAAACAAAATTGTGCGAGCCTGGTGATCAGCTTGGCTTTTGCCCGTGAAAAATAATCAGATTGCTTAACTCTCTGACATAACTAGCCACGTCAAATGATGCCCATTTCATGGAAATTGAAGCAATAGAAACGGAACCTCGCGTTCGGCGATATCGCTGCAATATCGCCATCTAATAAATCAAGCTAACCTTTGACCCAGAAGGTTGACCTGTATCGGTTTGAAATGTTACACAATGGTTCACCATAGGCTTGACACCAGATTTGGGCAGGCTTGGGTGAAAACTATTAAAAAGGATACCACCGAAGAAACCGGTTTGCGGTGGACTTTGACCGTTAAAGTGGTAATGTCAGACCTATGTGGTTGCTTTCAGCGTGTTCAGTGCAAGCAGAAGCATTGGTGGCAATTTATTTGAACGATCATAAACCCGTCGCTGAATGCCGGCGCCAATACAAATACGCCTTTGGCAAACACGTCACTGAATACAAATACGCTAGCTTCACGTGCTTGCTTAACACTCACACGTCCGGAGGTCGGCGCCAACTTCACATGTCCGGGGGGGGGACAGATGTCTGCCCCCCTAAGATATCTAGAACTATGCTAGCTAGCGACAAACGGAAAACGGCGTTAGATAGCTGGTGACGGCTGTATCGAAAGTATTTCGGCCATTTTTTGCTAAGGTAAACATCCAGGTCACTGGGTCATCATAGGTCAAATTCGACCAGATCAGGTGGGACTCAGATATTGACACATATCTCAGGACCTGTAACAGATGGAAACAAACGGCGAATGCTATTCGACAGTCATTGAAATGCGCTACCGACAATAGGCGATGTAATTTAAGGTCAGGTCAACCGAAACTCAGGTCAAGGTCGTGAAGTCATGACCTCAGGTCTAGGTCATAAAGTCGCCTAGGGAGGTCGTAATGTATCAATTGACACGTCTTGGCGATACAAGTACAATGACGGAAATTTCAGCCTTCTAGCTCAATGCGGTGCGATATAATGCACAGAAATGTGTAGTGATCTCAGGTGACCTCAGGGACCTTGGTGAGGTCACTGAGCAAAAATGTCAGCGGTAACATTGAGCATAGCTTCCGTCTACATGCCGCAACCGTTGTGAGATCATTCCGAGCGCAAATATGTAACCAGGAAACATTTGTATATTTTACCATAGCCCTATAATGGGGAAGCCATGGCCACGACCTGACTTAAGGTCAATGCTACGAAAAAAACGACGTACATATTATGGTCCCTGATGAGATCATGACATACTATAAGTTTGAAATCAATCGCCCGATTATTGTGGAAGTTATGCCACCTAGAACTCCGAGTGTAGTTGGGTCACTTCGCCTGACATGGTAACCTGACCTGAGATGACCCAGTGTTAAAAATGTATGAGGATATGCGGAAAAGACCAATGAACAGCTATGCGAGGTTTGGCCTAGCTAAACCTATTAGTTTGATGGCAAATGAGGAAAAACCGGAGGGGGCAGATATCTGCCCCCGGACGTGCGCGTGTTAAGGCTGCTCATGACCCCTTCATGATCTTGAAGATACCCAAGGACACCCAGAGTCACGTTTCTTCAATATTTATCGATTTGTACGCAGGGGAATGCAGCCAACCGAATCGCAAGACTATAAAGCGTTGCGATAATGCAAATGTGTTGTCTCGCAAGGCACAATTTTCCACCCAAGCGAAAACAACTGTCGAGGTTCATGTTATTCAAGAATTGTCTGGAAATATAAATTTATAACGTTTACCGATTCACCATTGGGAGATTTTGTGACGACAGATAGCTTGCGAATCCTTTGGTTGGGTAGATCGGCTCATAGTATTTTTAGTGATTTCATTGCATACATGTTTTCACTTTATCAATGATTAAGGAGGATTCTCCGACGCTCAAGTAGCTGAGGCTTGGAGGACACGCACAAATTGGTGTGTACAAATCGCCACCCTTCAGAAATTGAGAGGACGTGTCCCCCAGCCCCCCCCCCCGGTGGTTACGCCCATGGTTGTAGCCATACATGCATTTATTTTCGGTAAGGAAATTTTGCTATTTGTACCTTGTCAATGTGAGTAGTCTTGTAATTGGTTGGTTGGTTATTGGTTTTACGACACATCGACCATTTAGCCATGTAGCGTCGCCTATCTCTAACGCGATTGGCCACGGGCGAAGAGTAGCAACAGTACCGCCTTGTATCGTGGCGTAGCCTCATGTCGATTTCTCGTACAGTGGTACTTATTTTCCTACATCTGAGGTGCCTCGAAATGTATAATATTTTGTTTCCCGAATGTTTGCACTCATTACAAATGTAGATGTATCTCGACTTGTTGATCTCCATGACATTGGTTCCCACTTTGGCATTAAAAATGGGGTGACATGAGTAGGGCAGGGGAGATGTCGGTGCTCTTTACCTCACATCCAGCTGTGGCAGTTGGCGGCTGTCACAGCTCCTGAAACCGAACCTCGTCGTCTTTTCAGCTCCGTACGAGGGAGGCGTGTGGCGGGTTCGAGTGCTGCTGCCCGAACACTACCCGTTCAAGTCACCCAGCATCGGCTTCATGAACAAGGTTTATCACCCTAACATAGACGAGATGTCCGGCACTGTCTGTCTGGACGTCATCAACCAGGCATGGACCGCCCTGTATGGTACGTGCTGGCCTGGACGGCCGACTGTGGTAGGTGCTGATCCGCACTGCTGTCTGTGGTAGGTGCTGGTCTGGACGGACCTCTGGTACGTGCTGGCCCGGACCGTCGTCTGTGGTAGGTCTGGACGGACCTCTGTGGTACGTGATGGCCCGGATGGACCTCTATGGTGTTTGCGGTATGATCACAGCACTGACGAGGTCGAAGTGAGATGGCAGCACCATGCAAATGCTTCCGGTCCTAATGTCCACGTTTGTGTTCGTATCGATTTAGGACGGCCATCTATGGTGCGTAATGGCATGACTGTGTTTCGCGTGCTAACGTAGGCCGCCCGGGTCTAAATTAACTTACTGTACGTGCTGTATTAACGACTGTACGTGCTGACCTGACCTGGATGACTCAATGGTACATACTGCCATGACCGACCCGTTACTGCTGGCTGAGCCTTGTCACCACAGATAAGGTGCCCGAACGCTCCGACATTCAACGTTCAACTCATGGATGATGCATCCGTGTTCAGCGTTCTCCCACCTGGTAACTCACCCAGCGTGGAACCCGCCAGACGCTGCATCCGGAGACCTGAGCTCAGTGTAAAATAATTGACCATGTGGCCTGGAAATCCACAGTTAATGGAATTGTGCTCTTTCATCCTTGTCTTAGGTTTTTACCATTTTCCTACATGTGTGGGAAGTCATTATACACACGACTGCTAAAAAATGTAAAATGCATGTGACTGAAGTGAAAGGCTTTCCGCTTTTTTAATCCTTAAGTGGCGATCCTTTATTTTCTTCCAATCTTTCACTCTTCCCAAGCAACTTCTTTCTTCATCCACACAATTAATGGCGAAGTAATTTTAGGACACTGCCTGAGCTGACAGCTGCCAGGGGTAGGGACGGATCCATAGGGGAAATTGGGAGTATGTGCCCCTCCACAATGGAAAAACTCCACCTTAGGCGGAGTTTTTCCATTGTGGAGGCGCCCCTTCGGGGACGCCTCCAAAGGCGAAAAAGGCGCCCCTTCGGGGACGCTCGCGTGCACGGCCTCCATTGAATTTTCCAGCCGAAATTGTCCCTCTGATGCTATGCTAATCAAAGGTTATCCACGAGTGTTGCGGTACGGGACGACGTCTAACCCGTGTCGCCTTCAGCGATGTGATGCATAAGTTAATGTCAACCTTGTTTGGTTTTGGTGTCATGATTGTTAGAATAATATCAATATGCTCAGGTTGGATCCATAGTCAGTCGTCAAGGCGATAAATTGAACTATTCGCTATATGGAAGACGCTGTGTTTTTTTTTTTGATACCACAATCAAAATGCATTAATGGACTCAGACTTTTAAGGAAATGGACTCCATTTAAAAGCCGACAAAAGTAAAAAGGAAAGGCACAAAAGAAGAACCGTACAAGCGTTGTATAGGTACCAGGCCATGTCAGAGTTCATGGAAATGAAAAGGTAGACGCTATTTACAAAGCAGCATCCCTGTCCTAGCCAACATTAAGATACCGAGAACAGTATAATTGGCGAGCTCACCATGCTGAACTCATCAATTGTGGATGAATAGCAGCACCAGGAGACTTCAGAAAAACCGTGGATTGTCAAACAAATTATAAACATAGTGTGGGACACCGGCAGTATGCCGCCTCGAAATATAAATAAAGTGGAAGAGGTGGCACCGTGTGGACCGCAATTCTGCCATACGTGTCAAACTCAGGCATGCTTTGCAGATGACGATTGAGATCATTGCACAACTTGTGGTGCCGTAGTGACAGTTGAACATCCACTTATTTGTTATACACACCTAAATTCAATCAGACATAACTATTTTCAGACATCTGGTATTGTCGGTATATTGGGGTAGGCTCCAAGCGTAAATGTATCGGTGTTTGACGTTTTCCGCACTTCGTCAAGGTGCAAGCCGAGTATGTACCACCGGCGGTTCCAGTGGTGGGCGCATGTTACGTTAGCTTTTCCCTCCGCCAGTACAGCACCGTGAACCGTGTCCTAATGCTTTTTTTTCTCTCTGACACAACTCACCGGTTGACTTGTACATTGTGGATATGCCACGTACCGTCTGTTGCTTTTGATTAACCTGATTGGTTGTTTTTTCTCGCATTTTATCATCACTTTTGTACACGTTTCGTTTTATCTCGTGGGGTGCTTATAACACATTAGTCGAGGACGCAGCATAGCCGAAGCAGCTGACGCACCACAAAACCCAAACTACACACACTGACTCGGCTACAGATCATGGAACTGCTGCATGTACGCTGCAGCTCCAGGCTTTTTAATGCACCTCCAGGTATGTTTGAATGCAGAACACCGAATGGCGTGTCTCCAAGGATGTAGGTAGGCGTTCCTCGCTCTGGACTACGTCATCTGGTGATACAGGGTGTCGACGGCCGGTGGCGTGCTTGCAGGAGGCCGACGCATAGCGCCACTGCTCAATGGCCGCGCGCGGGCCAGTGAAGGGACGGGTGTTTAGCATGGAGTCAGCTGCTGATAACGTTTACAATAACGCAACTCTTGTAACTCTCGAAGTAACTCTCAAAGTAACTCCCGAAGTAGCGCTTGTAGTAACACTTGAACTACCTCTTGGGTCTCAGGCAAAAACTTGTCATCACATTCGGGGAAAATTGGGTGTTAATCGCGCTCCATTGATGTATCGTAGTAGTAGCTTCAGCTGACCATAAGCCACACATGCGCCAACCACCGCGCCCTCTATTTGGTCGTGAGAGGCAGCGGTGTCTCCGGTGCTTTGGAGCATTGGCAGTATGTCATGTGTTGCTTACGTGCCAGCACATCATAACGTAGCACAGCCTGTTCTGTGGAGGTGACACGTCAGATTTGACTAATAAGATATGCTGAGGAATGATTCAGAATTAATCCGCTGTGGAGGGGAAGAATAGTGTAGAGGTAAGTTGCCCGTCTCACAATTGAAAGGTTGTGGGTTCGAGTCCCTCATGTCGTTACTCTTCGCCCGCGGCCAATCGGCGTGAGAGATTGGCGACGCTACACGACTCAAAGGTCGAAAACCAATAACCAACCTAATCCACTGTGGAAACGTCTTGTTTTCTTGTGACAGTCGGATTTGCTGTCATGTCCACACTTGCCACGTCTCCTACTGGAATCTGATCTCCTAAAATGAGTTGTGGTACCAAACTGGTCGGAAATACCTGGGCGACGCGCCCTTAAAACACCAAAACCACACCACGCCACCCGACCAAAACCCCTCAGTGAACAACAAACTGGGACACCCTGTCAGGTTCAAGGTCAAGGCTAGCACAAATAACCCAGGCGGATCTCGGCGCGGGACTAGTGATCGTGCAACAGCTGACTGTCGTTAAGTTTGGCTCAAGGTCGCTTGGTACCGTCCATCCGCACTCTCCACAATGTCACGAGTGTGCACAAACACTGGGAGCCGGGGCGATCCCGGTGCATAGGTGATGGGCACACACGAGGTAATATCATAATTGTCTTATGCACACTGCTGACAGAACACATTACCACTACGGAAATCACACGCACACATTTTGGAGCACTCTCGATAGTTCTAGAAATACGATAACTCCGGAGAAGTGCCACGGATCTAGAGCACACCGCAACCAGGCACAGTCGCGCAACGTGCCAGCACCATCTTCCTGTCGACACCTTTCGGAAGGTAACGTTGCGGTGACTTTTGATAGTACCATGTACACGCCCACAGGCCTTAGACACTGCAAATCGTCTCCATCAGTGCTTGGAGGTGAAGTCCATCTTTCAGGATTGCGGTGCGCTGCGGCAGGACGCAGTGATGGGCGAGCTACAGACCGAGCATCTAGTAGTAATGAGGGCCGGCGAGCGTTGCTGGCGCGGAGGTGTGGCGCTAGTCACCACTCTTATGGGCCCTGCATGACCTTGTAGTCGGTGCGCCCTTAAGACCAAATATTCAATGAGCCAATCGGTGTTGTAAAAATATCCCTGATGTTCCCGGCCTCGGGGAGTCAGTTGCCAGCTGACTCAGCCGAGGGCTATGCGAGCGCGTGAAGCGACTGGAACCCTGCCTTGTCTGGGCAGGAGAGGCCATAGCAAGTTGTCGCTCTGACCAGCTGATCTATCGGACAGCTATCCTGTATTTTACCTCATGTTTCAATAGCCTTTGCGTGTGGTAATAACATTTTACAAGTTCCGTGCCATTGCTGGTGGGCGAAACAGCTGCAGACTTGCTGGGTTTAATGGACCTAGTTTAGCTATTGCAGAATTTATTGATTTATTGGTGTGGGAAGTTTTTGGAGCAACAAAGAGATGTAGACAGTTCTAATAAAGCGTCTCAATATTCCTGGCAAGGTGCACGCTTGGGTTCCGTCAGGTAGCTGGCACAGTCGACCACCTCGGTCTGCAGCAGAGCAGCTCTATTCGTTGCAAGGTTAGCATATGCCCATATATAATCGCTATGTCGACTAATTTGCTACTTTTTTCGGTGGAATTGAGCCGGTTGTGATGTGGCTGAAGTTGCGGGATTCTGGAAATTTCAAACCCATTTCTAGAGTTACGCTAATAGACTTCTCACTGAACAAGAACAGTGCAGATTTATATCTTGTCCAATAATATTACGTTTAAGTTGTCGAAGCCAGTTATTTAACTAATTTGGTGAGGTACAGCAAAAATTGCTCTGAATAGGGTTGAATTTGCGTTTTAGAACCATGGCTTTTAAGATGAAAATGAATGCATTCATATTTGGACGATATTGTTTTTTTTTGTCGATGACATAAGCACTTCCTGTTGTACTTCCCAGTCTGTTTCGATCATGCTTATCAGAAATCATTATATATCTAGTAATTTTCAACCAACTCCATTCAATATTTTCGTCCAAATCAGGCGAGAATTTTTCCAGAGAAGATAATGTTTTGGATAGCAAACATCCATGGTCAAGCCATGTTTCCAACTATGTGTGTGAGACAAGATCTTGGAGCTGGAGGAGGTATGACAGCATCCACGTATATCTTTCGTGCTTAGTAACCGTGTATGTTGGCTATCTAGGGGTTGTTCAAAATTCTAAACCGGTGGCCGTCCAGTTTTCGACTGAAATGTGCGCGGAGTTCGGACCAATATAGATTTGATTCCGGTATGTCATGCTCACATGTTTGAATGGCCATGGTGTGTGCATTTGATTGCGAGGTTGCGAACCTCCTTGATTGCGAACATGCACTTTTGTGTGAGGACGACACTACGCTGTGCCACCTAACGCCATGAAACGGTCAATCGTGCAAACATGTCATGGTTAGTGATTGTGAGTTATTAGATGAGGGCTTACTAGTATTTTGTATGTAGGAAACCTAGCAAACAAGTCAATGATCTAGCATAAAGAGCATGTCCTGAAAACAGACAGAGTAGCCACTGAGATGTCCTGGTTGGTGGCAAACAATCTGAGATTAGCTGCCAGTTAACCATGGCAGCTGACGCGCCTCAAAACCTAAATAATTTAAGAAAATGATCCTCAATCACATTTTCAATAGAATCAATTGAAGCATTGCAAATTGCAATGTATACATGTAAAGCGTAATGGCTCTAGGGGCGTGATGCCTTGGGTGCACCTATGGTCGAATGAAAAGGTGCTATAGCTGCTTTTGAACTGCCGAACGGTGCAAGTACTTGGTGAGATCGTTCCCGCACCATGTCCGACCCTGACAAACTACACATTGAGCTACACGTTTTGCTGCGTTCGAGGTAATGTCTGACCATCACAGCTGGTGTGTTCCACGACAGATCGACCACACATTTTCAAATTTTACCCCCACTAGATTTGTATGGTCCAAAATTGGCGTGCAGGGTAGTATTGTGCTCTGAACACACCGGAACAAGTTTTGGCCCGATCCGACCAATGGTTCCGAAGTTGTAGCCTGCGGCAGTATTTTGAGGTCGCATAAGGATATCTTTGATGATAGATATTTCATGGATAATGAATAGAAAGTGTGACATATTACGCATCTTTGAAAAGAAAAGTGATGGAAGAAAACACATCCGTGATAAAATATCAACATTTCTCATGTTTAACCCTGTGACCCCATGATCTCGTGAACTCGTGACCTTCTGTGACCTCTAACCCATTGAAATTGATAACTTTGGTGGGATAAATAAAAACTGGCATGATTTGTCTTCCATATAGAAAACAAAAATTGTTTTGCTTTTAAGCATTAAAGATCCAAGCCCAAGGGAACCCATTACCGATAGGTTGGTTATTGGAGTTTATGGGTATATCGACTGCGTGGGTCATGCAGCGCCCTTCTGCATATCAGTTGTTCCGAAGTACAATTGCGGTGCTACGCGTAAATATACCAATGGGTGACCTATCGATAACTGGTGACCTTGAAATTCGTGATGTTTTTAAATTTTTGAGTTTTACAAGATCTACATTAAATAGGTTTTTTTTTTCTTTGAAAAGCGTTTTTCAATCATATTTCTATGTTCTACCTCGTGTAGCTTTCCACCGCAAGAAAGCTTACACGAAATCCGTCCTACCCGGAAAACGCAAAATCGCACAGTCATATTTGGCAATTTCGATGAATTAGAGGTCACGAGAGGTCACTAGGTAATGAGTCACCAGGGAAAATGTAGGAAATACTGATATTTCATCTCAGGAATATTTCAGATCATCCTTTTTCTTCTGAAATATATAATTTTCCACCATTTCCGCTTCTTGTTGATGAGCTATTCATCGATTAATTAACCAATGATATTTGACATAAAAACAATGCCGCAGGCTATTGCTCAAAACCTTTTGGCCGAATCGGGCTGAAATTTGCACAGCCGTATCCAGAGCTACAGACTACACCGTGAGCAATTTTGGTCTCGATACAAAATTATGGGGTGAAGTGCATTGGTCGATCTGTCGTGGAACGAACCAGCTGATAAAATATAACTCGATTTGGCGCTGGGGTTCAATGTGGGCGACCCTAATTGGAGCCAATCGGTAGAAAATGGACAGGATTATCTGCCGAGCACCGCAGCTATTGGGCAAATCGTGCCACAGCGAGTGAGTTAACGGCCCATAATCCCGGCAGATCACCGGGAAAATGTTCGTATAGCTTGGGTTCTTAGAACAGGCTTCATGTCGCTTTATTTCAGAAGGCAGACGTCGTAACACTATATTTCGTGTGGTAAGAATTCGGGTGGAGCTGAGTAGAGGAGAGTATGTCCCTCCGTAGTTCTAGAAGGCTAAAGGTATGGTTTAGAAGCTACTGACCTTCCCAATAGATATCATTTTCAGCATTTGTCCAATTTGTAACGAAGTATAACACAGTTTGACACGCCGAATTTAATATTGCGGCATAATATTGGGGGAGGTAATTATATTTTATCCAAAACTTGTTCATTTTTGCGTTACAGAATGGATGTTCAACTGGAATGAAAACAAAATATATTAAAGGATGTTGCCCAAGAAGGAAAAGAGCATGTCCCGAATGTTGCTCAGTGCTAGTAAACGCTTCATTATTTTGGTGGCATTCAATACATGTTATAAATTATGAGGTTTGAGATCGCGTTGTTGCTACGCCTTATTTTTAACCGGATCTAACCTGCTCTTGCTTTGGAAGTGTACCTTACTGACATTGATCACACATTTCCACATCTGATGACCAACCGACTTTTCATTGTGGAACACCATTGTGTGGAAATCAAAATCCGTTTTTTTACATCATGTTTGATTGCATTTGGTTTTCGTGTCTAAATTCCAAGACAAGTTTGATAACATCTGCTTCGAAATGAATACATTCCCGTTTTGGTCGGTTGATTCGTTAGTTGGGCTTAGGGGTGCATCGACGTTTTGGTCGGTCTTGACTGATGCAACGAATTTTCAGCACTGGGAATTGTGCGTTACCCGGTTTTATGTCTACCAACTTACGGGTATAATTCGTTGGTCGTACTAGAATAGGTCAGAACGCGAGGCCAAACATCACCGACCCGCACCACAATGGAATCTGACCAATCACAAGTGGAGGGAGCGCGCCATTTGGGCGTCGCGGCGCGGCGCTACCGCTGGCTACTCGACTGTGGCGGGTAGCCCTGCACCAGATACGGCTCCAGATACGGCTCCAGGTCATCCGCGCACACATCCACTCACGGTCTCTACGCACCTGCCCTCAAACGAGTCTAACCGAGCGTGCAGGCTAGGCGCCGAGCCGACACGGTCCCTGACAATGCGGTCCGGCGTGTTAAGCCCTGAGTCTGCATCGCGCGACGATTCAGGGACGATTGAGGCGGGCGACAGGGGCAGTACAGCTGTAGCCGGTCTCGTCGGCACCGCCGGGTGCCAGCTGATGGTGGACGCTCCCGCCAGCCGTCCAGCCGGCACCGGCCGGCCGACCGCCCAGCCGATACGTCCCGTTGTCGTTCTGCACCTCGAGCAGCAGCGACATCGGCAGCTGCTCGTGTCGCGACGGTGGCGGGCGCACCGCATCGCTGTCGCACCTTCGGCAGAAGGGCATGTATGGCGTGTCGGTTTTCGCGCCGGCGCCTCCGCTGCCCCAGGCTCCCAGATGACAGGCGTCCAGCGGCGTGACGTGGGTGTCGTTGAGGCGACACCAGACGGAAGGTGTCACGTCCTAGTCGGTCGCGTCGGATGGCCGCGCCACGTAGTGGTAATGGCCGGGGTCCAGCCAGCCGCCGCAGTGCACCACCAGCGCGTACAGTCGGAAATGGACGGACGGACGGCCTACCGCGCACCGGCGCCCACAGTCGCTCCGTCAGCGCCACGCGAGTCAGCACTTGGCGGCGCGAGAGGGTCGGATTGGGCTGGCTGAATCTGGTTTATTTTATATATATTCGTTGATTAATATCTGCTAACACGGCACCAGAGAAGTAAGCTATCACACCTGCTCCCAATGTAAATAGCATCAGTGTGTTGACATGAAGTACATGCCGTTGAACTACTGATCCCGTACCGGTTCTGATTTCAGATCTTTCGAACATTTTCGAATCGTTCCTGCCCCAACTGCTGACCTACCCCAACCCCATCGACCCCCTCAACGGGGACGCAGCTGCCATGTATATGCACAAACCAGAAGACTACAAACGAAAAGTCGCGGGTGAGTGCCCGTCAACGCGGCAATCGCGCACTGAAGGCATTGTGCGGGGGCGGGGAGCATTGCAGCGTGCATGCCAAAGGCCAGATGAAATGTTCGCGAGTACATCACTACGCTGTATAATTCCAATGGTTAAGACGGCCTGCGAAACGAACTGTGCCATTGCTTTGTGATTATGATACTCAGGCGCCTTCGATATATATTATATATTATATTTTATATATATATATATATATATATATATATATATATATATATATATATATATATATATATATATATATATATATATATATATATATGAAGGGTGATTCTGAACATATTCTACTCTTTCTATTTGTTATCGAAGGAAAATATCGTTCACATGAATATTTCGTTTACATCATTCAATTCCCAAGTTCATGGAAAAACACAATATAACAATGCACGCCGAAACATTTGCCAGTTGCAGGGCATGCTCCGGGTGCCCACCGATTCGCCTGACTCACGGAGTTTAGCGAGGATTTCCACCTCCTCCATCGCTCGGTCGCACGTACTTGCGGAGATCCCTCTGACCTTGCGACATATCGTCTGCTTGAGCTCTTGGAGGCTTCCTGGGCTTCCTTGCTGGACCTTGCTCTTGAGGTAGCCCTGCATAAAGACATATAGAGGTGCCAAGTTTGGAGAACGAGCTAGCTAGGCATTTGTATTCTGCCTTGCGGCTGATGAAGCGCTCCCCAAAGTGTAGTTCCAGCCACTTAAGCGCTATGTTGGAGGTGTGTGGCCCGGTGTCGCAGTGATAAATTATTCATGAAATAGGGTGGAATTCACCACTTTCTGAACACTCAATCGACATCCGTCTCAAAGAAGTATCGACATCCTACTTGCTTGTGAGCTTTTTGCGCCTCCTTTCTAACAGTTCCTCGTGTATACGTATCATGGCAACGCTCTCAATAAGGAATGGTGATACACTAGCATTTCACAATGCAATCTCAGGTAAAAGTATCAACTATAATGTGATGTGACATACAGTACCAGTTTATATCATAGGTATTATTCTCCATATGCCTAATATGGCTCTTCCTAAGTTATGAATCTCAAAGCAAATTATGAAGGTACAGTCATAAGTACTTATACCATTGGCTAAAATTTCAATCTGAAGGACATCAAAAGTATTTTATATGACATTAATTCCATGGCAAATTTCTACATCCTATTGTGCTCCTTTCGACATCTCACACCTAACGAAAAACCATTATTTCAACACCGGGTGTCATCTCGCTGGAACCACATGATGCCCTGGGATGTTCTAGGGTGTTTCGTAGTGCTTGCAGACGCTGTTCCAGGAACGATCGAGCGGCTTGGCATAGCGCTCCTTGCCGATGGTGACTGTGGAGTCGCTGCAGTTCTGGAATCAAAAGGGGCTTGTGACCCCCGTTTGAGCCGAAGGAGCACCATACAGTAACCTTGTTGGGATGAGGGGGTTCTTCCATCACTGCACCTGAGATGCAGTTGCCCCAGATCCTGCAATTGTTGGTGCTCACTCCCTTATTGAGCCAAAAATAGATCTCGTCACTAAAGCAAATGTTGCTGATGAGGTTGGCGTCAGTGATGCGCACGATACAAGACCCGACTTGCAAAAGCAACTCGTTCAATCTTGTCGCTTTCAGGCAATGTCTTATTGATAAATATTTTGCATGGCGTTATTCGAAGTATTTTTAAAGAAATTAATTCCACGGTGATGTAGCTGCTGTCAAATTGGCTTGCCATTTCCCCGATTTATTCCGTGCCTGTTTCGAGGACGATGACCTTTTCTTTTCCCCTCATTCTTCATGTTGATTTGATGTTTGGATATCCTGTTTCAGAATATATGCCGGACATTCTTTTAGTCATTCGCGGTATATATATGATTATAATTGTATTTATGCTTATATATGTGTTTACCTATGTGTGTGTGTGTGTGTGTGTATGCATTTGTCGGTGATCAAGTGGTTGTCGAGGTGCCGTTTTCCATTTTCGAAGAGTTGTCCTGTCCTGCTCATGTGCCGGCATGTGACCGGGTGCGGTGTGCCCCAGAGCACGTGAGACGCTACGCCACAGAGGAGGCGATCGGGCCGGCGCCGAAAGGCTCGGGCGACGTGTCGTCGGACAGCGAGTCGTCGCTGTCGGACTTCTCCGAGGACGAGGCGCGCGACATGGAGCTATAACTGGCCGGGGGCCGGCCGGGCGCCACCAGTGCCGCGCCCGCTCCGGCCGGCCCCGTGCGGCGCCACCTGCAGTCGGCGCTGGCGGACGGCGCGCCGCCCGTGCCTGCTCCGTGAGCGGCGCTGCGCCGGCGACCAGTGCGCCTCGAACATCGGGCGGCCGGTCGTGCCCAGCCGCTCGGCAGTAGACATTGTGTGCGATGAGGAGTAGCTTTAAGCTCAGCTCTGCCAGCCAGCCCCACTGGGCCGAGACAGTCGACGGTGGTCGATGTGCCGGATGTATTTTCAGTGTTTGGCAGAGCGTGAGCCGGGTCCGGCCGCTCCTCAGTGTCCTGTACGGCAGTGAGAGCCGCCCTCGGCGCGCCCTTCCACCCGCCATCTGTTTTACTGCTGTACTGCTGGTATCGGACACGTGCTTGGGTTGGGTGCACGTGCTGACTGCGTGAGAACGGTATTCGGGAAGTAGCTAGTGTTGTGTGCGGTTTCGAGATCGGAGTCGAACGACCGACCTGGAGCCTGTGGTCAGCGGGTCCCGGCGACGTGCGCGTGCCCATTTGATTTCCGCTTGTCTACCACTGATGTGGTACGTGCCGATATTTTTAAGCAATTATAAACGGTATCCGTCGAGTTAGAACATTGCCCACTTCTTCAGTTCGTCACGCGCAATTGGCATGTGTCCAGGTTAGCGACTTATATGATTAGTTCCATTTTAGCATGCTTTTAGTGTTGTGATTAAATTAAAGTTAAGCTTTAGTGAGAATGCCTGATGGAGTCCGCGAAACACATCGCTTTTTAATCAGTGTATTCTGCCTTCAGGTGTTTTGTTTTCAAATTACGTTTCTGCCCCAAGTGTTTGTAATGGTATTACGAACCGATGACTTGGTTTACCTCTGCATGTGAATGTGTGAATCGGTCAACACGGCACTTACTGTGTGCCACCGGACTCTTGAAGCGCCTTCAGAGCACTCGTCTCAGTCAGTGGCGGCCATATCTCGGATCACTGCTTGCGCGCCCAGGTCCATGAGCAATGTGCACGCCGTGTCATGCCTGCTTGCGATCGTGCTGTGGTGCCGGCCGAGAGACGTCTGGTGGGTGGTGCCGCCTCTCAAGTGTCGCCGGTGTGTTTCTGGTGGGCCATTCGGGCCGCGTTGCGTGGTCAGGTCAGCACGGGCAGGTAGCTGGTGCACAGTAGATGGCGCGGCCGGTTGGCCGGAGAGTAGTGAGTAGCGCGTGCGGTGAGTTGTTTGTCTGCTCGTTTGATGGTTAGGTTAAGGTAGCGCCGACAACAGGATCCGGACGTCTGAGATGGAGAGGCAGGCAGGCCGGCTGTTGTGTTTGGCGCGGTGACGACCGCCGACTCCCGTCTCCGATCGACTGGGACGGCACGCAGCTCTACTGACGGCCGACACTCCCGGGTCGCTCCCAGGCGGGGGCTACCGTGCCTCCTGTTTCGGGGGAGTCGCACTCTGAGCCACCCAATCAAACCCCGGCCAAACACACGTGGGGCCCCACGTGTAAACCAGGACCGGTAAACCAGGGCTGCTCTGCCCGGCATAGCACATCATGTTAAGGGTAACGGGCCACGCTCCAGCCAGGTCACATCCAGGACACGTGGACATCACCCCGATCCCATCTGTATCACATCCGTGTCACACCGCGAACGACACCCTGGTGACGCCTAACCACACATTGGCGATAACCTGGCACACTGGAGCCAAACCTGACCACATCCAGATGACACCGGAGCCAAACCCGACCACATCCTGGTGACACTGGGGCCCAATCCTGGTGACACTGGGGCCCCATCCTGGTGACACTGTAGCCAAACCCGACCACATCCTGGTGACACTGGAGACAAACCCGACCACATCCTGGTGACACTGGAGCCAAACCCGACCACATCCTGGTGACACTGGAGCCGAACCCGACCACATCCTGGTGACACCGGAGCACCATCCTGGTGACACCGGAGCCAAACCTGGGTCACATCGTGGTGACACCGGAGACCAAACACGGATCACATCCTGGTGACACCGGAGCCAAACATGAACACACCGTAAGTCCATTGGAACTGCATCTCGCACATCCCGGTGATGCCCTAACCACACGTGGGCGATAACCTGGTGACACCCGAGCCGCTTACGAACCACCCCCGACGGCATCCCGGTGACGTCGGAACACCTGGCGGACCACGTCTCGGTTACACGGGAACCACGGCCGGCTGGTGACGTCCGGACCACTTCCGAGCCACATCTGCAGTGCATGGGACCACGTCGAGACCGCACTCGGACCTGATGTTGGTGTCACACGTGTGGCCCGTGGACCAAGTGCGACTACACGCGAACCGCATCCCAAACCGGCTGGCCTGTCAACCCAGACCAGCAGCGGTCTCTGCCGGGTAGAAACCACTGGTGGTTTATGATCGGTCTGGAGGCGAGGCCAACATAGTTAACCAGAAGCGTCAGCCAACTGAGCGCAGTGATACACCATAGACGGTGAAATGTTCAACGATGCAGCCGCCGAAACCTCCGCGACGCTGCCCCGTCGGCGTTCGCCCGGACCGTGCGCAGCGAGCGCGACTGGAGGCTAGAGCCGACGGCGCCGGCCCGCGTCGGCACAGCTGCGGTCACCAGCTAGCAGAGAGGAAGAGTAGCTGTCGGGCCGGGTAACGGGCGACGTGTCCTCGCGCTCCGGCGGCCTGGATCGGGCCGGATTGTCCAGCCGTGACGCACGGGTGTGAACTTGGACGCTACCTGATGTACCGTACAGCAGACGTGTTAAGTGTTTACCTATGGCGCCTTCGCTCCACGGAGCAGGCGCGTGTGTCGTGTACCTAACATCTTGACATTTACAATAAAACGATCGTCGACGCAGGTCGGGATGGTGATCGTCGCGCTGCTATATGATCAACATGGTCGATGCGCCCTAAAGCCAAGATCGTCGCGTGTGCGAGTGCAGAGCTGCGTCGACAGGTGTGTGCAGACAGGCACCGGCCGGCAAGAGAAAAAAAAAACAGCCGTACAGCACAGCCCGCATATATTCGGCTCTCTCGCTGGCGGGACCACACCTACCACAGCACAACAAATACTGAATACACGGCAGTTGTGAACCGCGCGCGGCTTCGGAGGCATGCGACTTGTGGCGCACTGACAAAGCACGGTCTTTGCCATGTAAGTGGCCAGTCGACATCCGTCTTGGCCAAATCGGACACAAAGGAGCCCTCGACCAACTATAGCCAGCGGGCACGCATGGATCATAAAGAAATCAATACGAGACGAGTGAAACGAACGAGGTAAGCGTGCATACGTACAATCGCTTGCCGGGTGCAGGTCAAGGTGCCGGGCCAGCCCTGGTTCGGACTTGCAGAGGGACTGACCGGACCCAGCTGTAGTCAGATCGGCGGCATCAGTTGTGGACTGGTCTGGATCGATGGGACACGTATGTGTATGGGAGAGTGATCGAGGACCAGACTGGCGACCGGAATAGACAGCCAGGGGACTGGACAGGAGCTGGGCGTGGCTATGCAGTCCTCGGCCACCACTGCCGGCGGTCGGCCGGTGTCGATCCATCTGCAACAGGTCCGGCTCACGTCACGTGGCGGCTAAGCCTCGTCATGTCTTGTCACCGCCAAACTCATCAGTGGCGGCCAAGTCCTCGTCAGGTCACGTCACCGCCAAACTCACGTCGCGTGCTGACAAGGCCCGCGCAGTCTTGCGACCGAATTCACGTCGCACCAGGCTAATGTCACGTCATGATTAGGCGAGTGCCATCTCGCAGCTTCCTCAATCTGGCGCGCGTCAAACTCGAGCTATCACGGACACATGGCCCAAAGGTGGGCTGTCGCCGGTTGTGAGCTCGGAGAACTTGTGTGTTATGCTTTTTGGTTGAAGTGGAGGGCAAGCACAAGCATATTAAACTGCGAAAGCACTTCCGCCAGACTCCATGGACATTGTTCACACTTGGAAGATAATCTAATTTTAAGAAGAAAAACGCTTCGTTTATTTTATGCAATTCTGGACCACAGTACTACTGGGTGATTTTTTGTTTGTTCCAGGGGAAGAGGTAAGTCTGGTTGGGTTTTCGGTCCGTCTTCCCAAGGCCTTTGGCCCCTCCACGACAGGCCGCCGTGTCTCGAGGGGGAAAGGTAAATCTAGGTGAGTTTGATTCATCGTAGCTTCCCTTCTCACATGAGACCTCCGCGACGCGACGTGGGGAACCAGCAGGTCGTTGGGTCCGCAGCGACCCGTTGGTTCCCCACGACGGTTCTCACGACCTCCACGACCGTTCACTGGGTCCGCTAGAACGACCCTGGCACGTGAAATGTGCCTCTGCCAATGTGCTACGATCTGCGTTCGACCGAGATAATGATGGCCTATTACCTGGTATGTGGCTGGCGAAGTAACCAGTGACCTGCCATCTGGGCGTCCTGCTATCGGTCTGGGTGGCCGGCAGCGAAGACGGCCGGCACCAGCAGCACGGCCACCGCCAGCAGCAGGAACAGGGCGCCGCAGCAGAAGCGCACCTGCACGGCCGTCTCGTCGCGCGAGTACGGCCACGCCTTGATCAGGTCCCACACCACGCGACTGGGGGCCGACCACTGCCGGGTATCAGCTCGGCTGCAGCCAGCCAGAGACAGCCATCAGGCTAACAGCTGTGGTGCCGCTTCGTTATCGCACGAGGGAGGTACACTGACGGAGCCTGGGGCGGAGCACGCCAGCAGGCCACATTGCCTGTGTATACCTGAACTGGTCACACGATTCACAAATGTAGTGCTCGAACCTTGCGCTCATCATCTCCCTATTCTCTCATACGCCTCTTCTTCCATTTCTTCTTTTATTCACCAAAGTATTTCTTGTATTATTTATTGATTCATGTTTAATACCTTCACTATGGCCCAGCCTATTCGGTCCGTGGCGCCATCGCCACTACGGCTGCATACGGCTGCACCGATAACCACTTAATTTCTGTGGCTGAACATTGCCAGCTAGACCCCACTACTCAACAATTTAGGTGTAATTCGAGCTGTCACCATGAGGATAAATCAAAGCATAATCTGACTAGTCGTCAGAATATCAGGAGACGCAGAGGGATAAGAGAGTTCTGTGGACGACGTGCATAGCAACACCGACATGGACAAAGGATCATCCCTTATCGGCCACCACTTGAGGAACATCATCACCGACCCACCATCACATGAGGAACATACATCATCCATCACTACCTGAGGAACATCCTCCCTTATCGACCATCGCCTGAGGGACATAACCACCTACAGATCACCACCTGGGGAACATCGGCACCTACCAACCTACCACCTGAGAAGCATCATCTCTTATTGACCACCACCTGAGGAGCATCATCCCGTATTGACCGACACATGAGGTTCATCATCACAAAGTATCCAGTATTGAACAGAGCCACACTTTCTTTTGCAAATAAATTACGCCATCACATAAGAATTGCGAAAATTACCAGTTCCGTGCACAATAATGTGAACTTCAAATGCATTGATCGATTACAAGTGCTAAAACCCACCGTAATCTAGTGGGAGTCAGACTGGTCGTTGCGAAGCATCGAATGCTTGTCACATAGCGTCCTCAAACTCTCGCGCCAATTGGTCACGGGTGAAGAACAGCGACCAGTCGAACTCGAACCCACAACGGCTTCGTTAGGAGACAAATGCCCGACCCCTTGACCACAATAAGTCGGGGACAGTGTAATTTGCCATGGGTGGTGTACTTTACCCAGCAGTGGTTGTTTGTTCGATCACGGTGCCCGTTTGCTGAGACAGCAGTGTCCTCAGGTCGTGCGCCAACTGCTCCTGCTCCGACCTCAGCGTGGCCAGCTCGTCTGACACCGCACACTCCACGTGAGATCGCAACCTGGCGACAAACACCGGACACTTCACATGGGACGGCAACCTGGCAAAAAACACCACCCACTCCACGGGAGATCGCAACCTGGCGACAAACACCGGACACTTCACATGGGACGGCAACTTGGCAAAAAAACACCACCCACTCCACGGGAGATCGCAACCCGAAGGTAAACACTGTACACTCCAGGTGAGACCACAACCTGGCGACAAACACCGGACACTTCACATGGGACGGCAACCTGGCAAAAAACACCACCCACTCCACGGGAGATCGCAACCCGAAGGTAAACACTACACTCCAGGTGAGACCACAACCTGGCGACCAACATCGGTGCTTCACGTGAGATGCATCCTTACTACAGACACCGCACACTCCATCTGAGATCGCGACCTGGGAAAAAACAACACCGGTACTTCACGTGAGATAGCAACCCGGCAACAGACACCGGAATTCATGTGAGATCGCAACCTGGCAAAAAACACCGTACACCTCACGTACGTGAGATCGCAATCTGATAACAAACACCATACACCCCAGGTGAGCTGGCAACCTGAAGGGAAACGCCGTACACTTCATGTGATACCGCAACCTGACGACCGCAACCTGCAACACTGCACATTCCAGGTGAAAACGCGCCCTGACAACAAACACCATATACTCCACGTGAGACCACAACCTGACGACAACCGCTGCACACTCCACAACCTGATGATGCACTCAACACAGATGAGCACATCATCGGTCACGATGATGCGACATCATCCACCCACACTGTGTCTGCGCACTGCACGAACACTCGAAGACAAAACTATGTCACCAAACACGATGGAAACGACTGAATATACGCTGACGACATAGTTATATGGACATCACACGAAACACCACATAGGGCACTAGGAATACAACAAACCATATTAATACAGCTACATAGCAAACTCGCCTCTCTAAACCCACACATTGCACCACATCAATCAAAATGCATGATTTTCGGCTATCACAAATACACAGACTTGCCACCACTAAAAATACACCACACTCCCATCCCATTCGTCGCCACAACAAAATGTTTAGGCATCACTTTAGACCCATAACTCACTTTCCGGCCACATATCTTAGACATCCAAAAACGCGCATCAAAAGAAATAAACATCCTTCGAGCACTATCCGGCACAAACTGGGGATCCGACATAAATACACTTCTAGCTCTTTACAAATCAATCAATCGGCCAATTTTGGAATACGGATCCCCACTCTTCGAAAATGCGACTAAATCAAGCCTCAAAATTATAGATTCTCTTCAACGCCAATCTTTACACATAGCCACAGGAGCATATATCACTTCACCTTCTTTCGCTCTTCACATATATAACCGCATACCAGAACTGAAGCACAGACGCACTGAAACACTATTAAAATATCACTACAAAACATAACTCATCACACAACACCCATGCACTCAGGAAATTAAACCTCCGCACCAAACGCAGACACCAACTCATGAACGCAACACGACTCAAAACTACAATAGGCTGCCGCATCCACCAACACGCAAATAGACTACACATTTGGCTCCCCACAGCAAAAGCACTCCCACCACCCACTGCATGGTGGAAACACCAATCTCCCAAAACACACCTCCTCATAGACAAACCAAAGCACACCTACACAGACGAAGAAATACACTTCAAATCTCAATATCCAAACCACAACATCATCTACACGGACGGCTCAAAATCACACACACAGCAGACGGGCACAGCGGCGGTGCTGTACCTCAACACAGCACAGCCGCGGGTCATCCTGCGTGCCCGTCTGTATGACACAGCATCCACATACACAGCAGAATCATTCGCAATCTTCTCCGCATACTGCACCATCTATAACACCAAAATTGAACACAACATCATAGCCACAGACGCAAAATCAGCATTACAGAGCATAACACCCCACATCAAATACAAACACCCCCTCGTACCCAAAATACTACACATCCACAAACAACTCACTATACCACAACGGCCAACACTACTCTGTATCCCAAGTCACACAAACATACACGGCAACGAACACGCAGACACCGAAGCCAGCATAGCCACAACACTACAACAAACCACACCATGCCCACTTTCACAATCCGACTACTACCCCACAATACGCCAGGCAATCAACACAGACATTCAACAGACATGGGACACAATAATCAAACAACTACACGAAATACACCCAAAACACGAACTCTGGCACACCATCAACCAAAACACTAGACAAAGAAGAACGCACACTAACACCATTACGTCGGGGACGGGTAGTCTAGGGGTAAGTTACTTGTCTCATAATCGAAAGGTTGTGGGTTCGAGTCCCACCTGTTGCTACTCTTCACCTGCGACCAATCGGCGTGACATATTGGCGACGCTACATGACTGAATGGTCGATGTGTCGTAAAACCAATAACCAACCAACACGATTACGTCTCGAACACACTGCACTCACACACTCCTACCTCTTACAACAACTCCCGCGACCACAATGCACAACATGTCAACGAACACTGACAATTAAACACATACTCATACACTGCACCAAATACAACACCGAAAGACAACCTATCACAAATTACTGTAACATGTGCACCATCCCACTAAGCATCATGAGGCTTCTCAACGATGACCATCCAACATTACACGAACACCTCTTCACTTTTTCTCTATCACACGCCTGATTCACGAACTATGAGAGAAAAAGAAAAAGAAAAATGAAGATATGTAAAAGAAGAAAAACAGAAAATCAACACAAAGGGGAAAAAGCAAAAAAAATAAAAGATATCTTAAAAAAGAAAACAGAAAATCATCAAAAAGAAAAAGAAACAAAAAACTAACCCCAAGTGATACTTACTAACTACTAACGTTCTTGCAATGTAAACTCAATTACTGGCGATGACCCGACCCCAACCCTCCAACTACACCCCACCCCATGGCACCGACCGGACTGGCAAACTCTATTCTTCTGCACCAGCTCAGCTTCGACTCCCACCTCCACTGCCTGCAAGACGCCTCAACTTCTATTCCCTCTACGCGCCATTCTTCAAGATGTCTCAACTCTCTCACAACTCTACAAGACAACTTTAATCTTCTTCACTTCCTCTCATCCCCACCACATTACTCCTCATACCCCTCACCCCTAACAAACAACAACACAAAATACTGACACCACAAACGCCCCCCCCCCCCGGGAACAGCCGACATCACCATGCGGTGGCAGGCTGGCCAAACACAAACACACACACACACACACACACACACACACACACACACACACACACACACACACACACACACACACACACACACACACACACACACACACACACACACACACACACACACACACACACACACACACACAAACGACTGAATGTGCATCGAACCCATGCAAATATTGCGAAACTGCGTACTATTGCATGTACAATAACACCTAAAACTCGAAACAAATTGCATGTGATCCAGTAACAATGCAGTGCTCAGCAGCTATTAACCCAACTTGAGATGCGACGTAGTGAATCGTGACAAGAGAAAATGACGAATTTCAAAAGCGATCACTGCCTATGTTAATGTTAGAACTACGTTCCTGTCATGCGAGTATTTTGTGAAGATTGTGCCAGACCTATGCTGGGACCGCATCAAGATTATGTTGGACTACTTCAGGATCATGCCCCTTGTGACGTGAGCCCCTGGTGGCACCAGCCCCTTGGGGCACCAGCCCCTTTAGTCACCAGCCCCTTGGGGTACCAGCCCCTTGGGGCACCAGCCCCTTGGGTCACCAGCCCCTTGGGGCACCAGCTCCTCCACCAGCTCATCCTTGTAGCACCAGCCCCCTGTTGACAAACGCTGAAATGCAGCTCACTGATCGCTGTCGGGGGTGAGCCGGTGGGGAGAGTCCGCGATGACTGTTGCCTCTTCCACCAGGTCGTCTTCTTGCTCTCGCTCGTCCTCTTTCTCCTCGGCGATGCAGGCGAAACTGGGGTCAGCCAGGGTGGACAGATTCAATTCCCGTGAGGCACAGAGGAGGCCATTGAATGGCATCCTCGAAATGTACGCGAAGTACGCGAAACAGGAGATGACCAGTGATATAGCTATGAAATCTTTGGTCTCCTAGCTATGAAAAAGATTGTTGGCTTTTAGAGAGAGTACAAAAGAGGGCTACAAAAATGGTTAATGGTATAAGCAACCTGGCATATGAGGAAAGATTGAAGAAATTGAATATGTTTTCACTTAGATATAGAAGGCTGAGAGGAGATCTCATCGACGTCTTTAAATTTGTCTATGGTCTGGAGAGGGGATATCTTGGGGGAAATGTTTCAATTGAACAGAAATGATGCAATTAGAGGTCATAAATTCAAAATTAAAGTTAACTACAGCAGAACAAGGTTACGGCAGACTTTCTTCACCAACAGGGTAGTAGAACACTGGGACCAGCTGGCAGAAAACATTGTCAGTAGCAGCACATCTTTAAAAACAGCATAGACAATCATTATAAGAATAGAGGGCTTGCTCTTCAGTATTACAGGGAGGGCTGATTGCCAGATTTGGTGGGCAACTGGTTCAGTGTACAGAGTGCAACCAAGAAGGGCCCTTGTGGCTCATAGTTGCACTAATCTTTTATGTCTTTATGTCTTTATAGCTCAGTTGATGTGATGACAATTTGCATGCTCCCTTTGCTTCACCCAGCCACTGCTGTGCTGAACACTACCATACCCTACTCTACCCTACCCATAATCCACACTTAGTTCCTGCTGTACAGAGCACTGCCCTGGCCTTATTTAGATCCTGCTGTACCAGTTCCCCACTTGGCCTCACTTGACTACAGAGCTCTGCACTGGCTTTTCAAAGTTCCTACTGTGCAGAGCCCTGCCTGGACCTCAATTAACAGACACACTTTATGCAATCTGCTAATCGGCGCCGCTCACACTACTTCGCCGGTGGGCCGGGGGATTTGGAAGCACCCGATCGGTGCGAGCGTTGAACCCAGGACCTTTGCATCCAGAGTTCAACGCTCTACCCACTCAGCCATCCCCGCCCCTTGTACAGGGTTCTGCCCTGGCCTCATTTAGTTCCTGCTGTACAGGATCCCTACCTGGCCTCACTTAGTTCCCGTTGTACAGAGCCCTGTCACGGCCTTCTTTAGTTCCTACTGCACGGGGTCCTGGCCTGTCCTCACCTGCCGCCGCCGCCTTCGGTGTTGGCGCCATCTAGCGAGTTCCGGCGCCGTCGGATCAGGGAGTGCGGCGGCGATCCGTCTGGCGGCGCCAGCATCGCCGGCCGCTGCTCGACGGCGCGCGAGGCGGCGAACACGGCGATGGAGGCGCGCCGGCGGCCTGACGGCGTGCCCTTACCGCCGCCGACTATCGGCTCCTGCAGCACCAGCTTGTTGGAGGTAAGCACGCGGCGCGCCTCCTCCAGCTCCGCGTGCTCGCGCTCGTACAGGTGGCGAAGATTCTCCACATGCTGGGTCATCACCTCCACAGCGTGCGAGACGCGTAGCTCCTGCTGTACGGCGCCCAACACCTGCGGCAACAAAGCATCACTCGGAAGCTGCGGCAGCCAGAGTTATTACTCGGAAAGGTGATCCACCATCCGGCACCCGCGGCAGCGAGAGTCATAGCTCAACAGAGGAAGTCATCGCTCAGAGTCTGTGGAAGTAGGGTTAATCAGTCGGCACCTGCAGCAGCAAGTCATAACTCAGCAGGGGCAGTCATTTCTCAGCACCTGCGGCATCGAGTCATCACTCAACTGAGGAGTCATAGCTCAGCACCTGAGGCAGTGAGTCATCACTCAGCGAAGGAGTCATAGCTCAACACCCGCGGCATCGAGTCATCAATCAACAAAAAGTCATAACTCAGCATTGGCTTTAGCGATCGGCATTCAACAGAAGAGTTATAACTGAGCACCTGCTGCAGCAAGGTTCAGCACTGAACGGAGTCATAAATCAGCACCTGCTGCAGCGAGTCATCACTCCATAGAGGAATCATAACCGCATCTGCTGAGTCATCAATCAACACAGGAGTCATAACTTAGCACCTGCGGCAGCAATGTTCATCACTCAACGAAGGAGTCACAACTCAGCACCTGCAGCAGCGAGTCATCACTCCATGCAGGAGTCATTACTCAACACCCGCGGCGCCGAGTCATCACTCAGAGTAGTCATCACTCAGCACCTGTGGCACTCAACAGAGTCATCACTCAACAGAGGAGTCATTCCTGCAGCGAGATGCGAGTCGATAGCCAGCGCCACCGACTTGCCAGCTCGCTGAAGGCTTCCAGTTTTCGCCAGGTCCGCAGATTTGGTGTGGAGAATGCATAAAGCCCATGCATAAAGGTAGAAGTATGCGTACCACCTCCGCCTTGACATGACGAAATGCAAATTTGAACACTGGGAACCCCCATGTAAAAGCTGGTGGTTCGGCCACACCGTGAACCTCTTAAAAAATAGAATCACTGTTTCCAACACCTTTTCTCAGTTGCTTCTCTAGTTTTATATAGATATAAAAACGTTCAGTATGGGCTTCTCTTCATTGCTCCGACATTTTAGCATGACAGTGCAAGTTCCGAATCCAATTGGCCTGATCTGAATTTCATATTTCATATCACGGGTGGATCCAGGCATTTTCATGGAGTCACATTTCCTTGGATGCACATTGCCTTCGGCAGCAAAATTCGTTGAGCTGGATGGAAAGGGAGTGGACAGGTGCACTGGAGCATATTGAAAGGGCGTCTTTTCGTTTCAAAAGGGTGCCTTTTCCTCTGAAAAGGGTTCCCTTGGATTACAAATCTGTTGAGAGGGTGGGGGTGGGAGTACGCACTCAGCTTTCTTCAAGATGCACCTTTTTCGGTTGAAGGGGCGTCACTTTTCCGTAAGGGCAAATGTCCCTAATGCTCCCTTCATTCGCCTAGATTTCATATCCTGGCGGCCATCATAGCCGGCATCAAAGGGCAAGAGATGAAATGTCAACTAGGACAAGCGGTGGTCGTCTGTGCTTCGCCTCCTATTCCACATTTCCATCAGAACGTTCATGTGAAAAGAAGTGTCTTTAGGTGTTGCGATCTTATGTAGGTTTGTCCAGCTTTGCCTGTACATCTAAGAAGGAACATGAATACATCTTGAGGTGAATTCATATCATACAGTGACCATATATGACATCATGAATCATTGCGCACACGCAGCTACCTGACATGCCAATCCCCACGCAATGCTCCCTATGCTTGAACTAATCTCAACCGCCCTGACACAACCTAAGCTGGCTCGAAATGCTGTCCTTTATACGCGCGAGACTTGGTCTGGCCTGCTCGTTGGACGTACCTCTGCGGTGCAAGAGAGGCGATGCGAGATCCGTTTGAAGACATCCACCTGTTGCTGCAGGGCCTTCATCTGATCTGATCGATCCTCATTAGACTGGCTGAAGAGCTGCCAACACAGAGCGACTGAAGTCAATACTTTCACCCTCATCTCCTGTCGTTCCGCAGTTCTTGATCAGCACTTCATACTCATCATCGTCACCCTCGTCATCCCCTCAATATGCACGTCGTATCCCTCGTCCTCACGTCCCTCGCCCTTAATCTCCACGTCGTATTGATCGTGTTCCTATCCTGGTACACCATCCTTCACACAGGCAGAAGCGCCGTTGTGCAGCCCACTTGAGGAGCTTGTATTGGCAGGGCCGTGCCCGGCAGGAAGTTGCGTACGCTGTACTAGATAACACTAATGCTACGTCTTTGTGCTTTCCTTAGTGTATTTGATCGTTGCATATACATATATAATAAGATTATAATAAGAATAATACTAACACTTTAACAATACCAAGCTTCAATCAAGAATAATACTAACAATACCAATAAATAAATAATAATAATAATAATAATAATAATAATAATAATCATAATAATAATACAACTAATGATAGTAATATATCCCCAACATACGCTCACATGCATGTGCATAATCCTCGGCTAGGCCATGCGAAACAATGCTAATGGTGTTAGGTTATTCAGCAGGTCGTACTTTTAGGCTGCATCCATCTAGCACCTGATCGTAGCACAAAGTGGGCTGTGCGGTTTCGGATATAAAATCTAATGCATGAAATATCTCTGCGTAGGCACAACATTGCAGTTCAGCCAGTAGTATGTGCCTCATGCACAGCAGACCACCTTCGCCCGCCCGTCACCGACACCTCACCGCCACCCTATCATCAACACCGATCGGCACCAACTCGCCACCAAACTACCGTCACCGACCACCACCAACTTTCACAGACCACCACCAACTGTCACCGACCACCAACTTTCACAGACCACCACCAACTGCCACCGACCACCAACTTTTACAGACCACCACCAACTGTCACCGACCACCACAAACTGTCGCCGAACATCACCAACTGTCATTGACCACCACCAAAATTGTCGCCGACTGACACCGAACACCACCAGCTACAGACAACATTCACTGCCCACCACCGACCGCCACCGACCGACACCGGTCAGCATTCCCCCTCCGGACACCAGTGCGCGTGCTGAGCACACATACCAGCCAACTCCAGGACACTGCACCACCGTCGGTCCACACATACCAGCCAACTCCAGGACATTGGACCACCGTCGATCCACACATACCAGCCAACTCCAGGACACGCACCACCGTCGATCCACACATACCAGCCAACTCCAGGACATTGGACCACCGTCGATCCACACATACCAGCCAACTCCAGGACACGCACCACCGTCGATCCACACATACCAGCCAACTCCAGGACACTGCACCACCGTCGGTCCACACATACCAGCCAACTCCAGGACACTGGACCACCGTCGATCCACACATACCAGCCAACTCCAGGACACTGGACCACCGTCGATCCACACATACCAGCCAACTCCAGGACACTGGACCACCGTCGATCCACACATACCAGCCAACTCCAGGACACTGGACCACCGTCGATCCACACATACCAGCCAACTCCAGGACACTGGACCACCGTCGATCCACACATACCAGCCAACTCCAGGACACTGCACCACCGTCGATCCACACATACCAGCCAACTCCAGGACACTGGACCACCGTCGATCCACACATACCAGCCAACTCCAGGACACTGGACCACCGTCGGTCCACACATACCAGCCAACTCCAGGACACTGACCACCGTCGATCCACACATACCAGCCAACTCCAGGACACTGGGCCACCGTCGATCCACACATACCAGCCAACTCCAGGACACTGGACCATCGTCGATCCACACATACCAGCCAACTCCAGGACACTGGACCACCGTCGATCCACACATACCAGCCAACTTCAGGACACTGGACCACCGTCGATCACACACATACCAGCCAACTCCAGGACACTGACCACCGTCGATCCACACATACCAGCCAACTCCAGGACACTGGACCATCGTCGATCCACACATACCAGCCAACTCCGGGACACTGCACCACCGTCGATACGGGCTTCAGAAACACGGCCCAACGATGGTCCGATGTGCGATGTACACCGTCGACACCCTCCGAACAGGCTCACCGGCGGCTTACAAAAAAAGAAGAAGAGTTAAAGTAAAATAAGCCTACACAAAACTTCCATATGGTGCTTAACATTATCAATCTAGCCAAACAAACCAAGCCATCGGTGGAGCTCCCTACAACTTTGCAGAGTCCGAACCACCTTCAATGTTCGATGCAGTCGCTAAAATAATTACACATTTTAGCATGCGAGTAGATGGGCCAGCTCTTCCAATGGATTTGAAATTCGTTAGCTTCAGCAATGCTGGGCCCCAGGAAATATTTTCTTAACGTTTCGGGATTGGCAGGAAGCAATTTATTGTTTAATATACTAGAGAGGTATGAGGTCCAGAAATATTCGCCAAATTGAAGTGTTCTGTAAGTGCAATCGATATTGCCCTGAAGTTTAACACGTTTTCCAATCACTGAAAGTTAAATTGCCCATCCAGTTAGCATATTGTTCGACTCCTTGGGCCTTAGGAAACAAACCGCTTGGCTTGAGAAAGTTCTGGGTCTGATCGGATTCTACCTGCACTCTACAGTGGATATGCTCTCACCACGTGTAATGGAAGACTATCTTATTTGATTGAACAACACGGACATCGAACATTTGTGCGCTCCTCCGCATGTCCTACATAGTTTTGTATGATACACGGCCAAGGTGGCAATGGAGATTCCAAGTGCTGATTAGAGAAGTGCTCTCCACACAACCGGCAATTATAGTCATCTCAAGTGACGTATGTTCAGCACAGAGCATTATCAACGAATCTTCTGATGCATGTGATTACGATGAGTGATTCAGAGTTGCTACGGATCCGCCGTTTTGAACCGTGACCCGTTGTTCGCAGGCAAAAGTGGCCAGTAATGCTCTATCTGCAAAAGCTTCAAAGATGACGCTAGTATCGATATGAAGCCGCATCGAGGCCGTGCAAGACCACGCCGGGTACTGATACGGTTCGCTTGCTGGATGC